>MU744669.1:219310-230639 GCA_026770625.1 Nicotiana glauca | reverse complement strand
AATGAAGAACACTTAATCCAATTTTGATTGGACATGGAATTCCATGAAAGAATTCCTACGGAAGAATTCAATTCATACTCCTCAAGATATTGAAAGATTCATCCCATTTAGAATAAGATGTATTTTTCAATGGAAAACTTTTATAAAGTTAATAAAGGAAGTTTGTCTTATTCATTCCATTTAGAATGGAATTTTTTTTTTAAATGAAAAACTTTTATAAAGTTAATAATGAAAGTTTGTCATATTCATTCCATTTAGAATGGGATATATTTTTCAATGAAAAACTTTTATAAAGTTAATAATAAAGTTTGTCATATTATTCCATTTAGAATGAGATATATTTTTAAATGGATTCAACTTTCATATAAAAAGACTTAGTCTTGATTTAGAATAAAAGACATTCCATTGTAGTAGCAAAACTCTTAATTCTTCCACATTTTTCTTCCATTTTTGAAGTGAAAAATAAAAGGTTTGAGAAACTATAAAAATCAAGAGAAAAACATTCTTGACAATAATAGTTCTTGTCATGTAACATTAAGTTGAGATTTTTTTAGAAAAATTTCAGCACAATATTTTTTGTTCAATTTGTTCACGGGTTTTCATTGATCAAAGAGTCGATAGCAAGGATCGATCTTGGTGTGGATACGTATAGAGTCTTCGCACTATCGAAGAAAATTTTGAAACAAGACTCTCTTCACCAGGTACGTCTTTGATCCGATCTTTGACGGGTAAATAAATTTTAAACACGAAAAGTTCTACCTAGAATTATTATTATCTTCCACTATGTGTTACGAATACAAATAAGCAATCCTACCGAAACTACAGCGTGCAATTTGCTGACACAATAGGAAAAGTAAATAGTACAGGGAATCATTTATCAGTGAAGAGTTTTTGCATAAACATAAATGACCATTTAAAAGGAATGCAATAATTACAGTTGCATATATTTCAAAAACTCTTTCTCCTCGCACCCTCACCCTCACGTCACCCAAACCCCCTATCGCCCCACCCCCTTCCACCACCTGGTCACCCTGCCACCCCCTAATATTGCCATCGTAAATTAGTCTTTTAGACCCCAACCTACCACTCTTACCCATTTCGTCTCATATAATGTTTACCTAAATTCTATATTTTTTAAAATTATTTTTTGCTATCTAACCAAACATCAAAAAATTAATAAGAAAATCACTTATTTTCGAAAGGAGGAAAGGAATGAAAATGTGAATAGTTACTCGATTCATAGTGGAATTATTTAAGTTTAATTAAAATTAATCTACAATTTTTCAAAATGAGGAAAGGGATGAAGAAAGTTTAAAAATCTCAAACAAAGACGTCACTGTAGAAAATCTACAATTTTCAAAGATTTTAAAATTAAATAATAATGGAGATAGAGAAGATAAATAATAATGGATAGAAAATGGTTCAAAATGCCCTTAAACTATTAAAAAAGGTTTTAAAATATCCTTTATCTACCTATTGGGCAAGAAATACTCCTACAGACACTTTTTTTGGTTCATTTATGCCCTTTGATCGTTAGGTCAATGCTTAATTCTTTTTGTAAAACTTAAAAAAAGTATTTTACAAAATATTTTATTTTTTTAAACTATTGCACCAGTAGTCCACTAATTTAGTAAAGTCGTCTTCTTCTTCTTCTTCTTCTTCTTCTTCTTCTTCTTCTTCTTCTTCTTCTTCTTCTTCTTCTTCTTTTTTTCTTCAGTTTTTACAAAAAAATATTTTTTTTAAAGTTTTTTTAAAGCATTTTTTTTGTAAAAACTGAAATAAATGTTTCTAATTAATATTTCATTTTTTAAAAACTGAAAAAATACTTTCAACAAAATATTTTCATTTCTAAAAAGTATTTTTTTCAGTTTAAAAAAATAAAAATATTTTTTCTTTAAAAAAAAATTGAAAGACGAAAATAAAATGAAATGCTTTAAAAAAAACTAAAAACAATATTTTTCAAAAACAAAAATATTTTGTAGATTTTTTCAGTTTCTAAAAACGAAAACATTTTATTAAAAACATTTTTTTTTCCTGTTTTTACAATTTTGTTTTTAGTTTATACAAAAAAGTTATTTAAAAAACTGGAAAAAAATATATTTTTTTTTGTAAAAGATGAATTATTTTTTGTAACAACTGGGGAAACTCTGGGTCGGGAATCTTTGCTCTTCTCTTTTGCATTTTCGTTGCACCATAACACTAACTTGACTTTCTATTATATTAGTAAAGCGCTGTCGAAGGTTGAAAGTGAAGCAGAACGAAGGAGAGTTAAGTTAATTGCTCATTTCCCGGCTACAAAGCATGCCACTATGCTTGATACATGTCGATACCTCTTTTATTATTAATTAATAATTGGCGTTCTCTGATCGGCCTAATCTCGTAATACATGGCTATGTCCCCGACCTGAGACTAATGCAACAGTTCCTTCCTCCGTCTTCTCTTTCGACGTTCGCCAATCAGAGAGCACAACCGATTGAGTTTGTGCGTCGGTAAAAAAATATGCTTTTTGGAGGAGAGATACTATTTCACCAATCGAGTCACAGGAATCGAAGAAATACAAACGACCTTACAAAAAGAATTTAATTGTGTAAATCGAAAACTGAACATTGCCGTCACAAGTGTTAGTAGTTCGTGAGGCTAATTTTGAGCTAGATAGTGGATTGATGTTCACTGTAAGCGAGATCCTTTACCACGCCTAACTAAATGAAAGAAAGTAAGAGAGAGAGTGGCCGCCTATTTCCTAAATGAAAATAAAGGACATCCTTATCCTAAGGCTGTCACTGAAAGGATTTGAAATGATACAAATTCCTTTTCATTCTGTTGTGCTCAGCGAAAGAACTGCCTAAGCATACTTTTTCGGATTCAAACTTCTTTGTTCTTTCTAAGTCTTCTTCTTGCATAGAAGAACACAATTATTGCAAAAACCGGGATGCGATAGTCCCCATTTTGGGAACGTCCAGTGAAAAGAAGGATGCCAATTTGATCATTTAAGACTTTACTAAATTAGTGGACTATTGGTGCATTAGTTTAAAAAAAATAAAAATATTTTGCAAAATAATTTTTTTAACTTTTCGAAAAAGAATAATACGTAATAATTTTAATTTAGCATTGATCCAACGGTCAAAGGACATAAGTGAACCTAAAAATTGGATGGAGTGATATTTTTAGCCTTGTAGATGGATAAAAGGTATTTTCAATCATTTTTTAATAGTTTAGAAGTATTTTGAATCCTTTTCCGATTAAAGAAATTATTAACTTCTTAGTCGGGCCGAGTTTAACAATAATAGACACCCTACTTAAAAGATTATTGCAAAAAGTAATATATGGGACTGTAAAGCGATACTGCACATATCAATTACTATTACATCTATATTCCATAAGAAATTAAATTTAAAAAAATTAAAGTTGGAAACAAAGTGATAGATTTCGAGGAAAGACAATATTAAGTACGTTTGTTTTTAAAGTCTGAATCTTAATTATTCAAATCTTAATCATTAAGTGTGTTTATTTTTTTACTTCACAATCACTTAATGGGTCTGAATAAGTCTGTATGAATAAGATCTATACCCGAGACTTAATTTCATTAAGATGCTATCACATATTCATTATTAAATGCCGCCACCGCCTACTATTATCAACTACCGCCATGCCGTCGTCGCCGCCGCCGCCACCACCACCTCCACCGCTACCATGCCACCATCATCCTCAATAATAGCCGCAACCATTATCGACCATCACCACCCACTATCCCCATCACTCTGACCACCATCATTCTCACCTACAATCAACACTCATCTACCTCAACTACCACAACTGACCATCCCATCACCATCAACAACCACAACTGGCACTGCCTACTATTATAACCTACCACCACCCGCCCACCACCTTCCTTAGTCACAATTACTACCACCACCCGCCATATTAACTATCACCACCACCATCCTCAATCATAATCGCCACTACTACCAATCACTACTAGCTACTAGCATGAGCCACCAACATCAGGCAAAACTACCACCAACCACTGCCTCTAGTCAGCATTCACCCGTTGGCCATCACCACCACCAACTATCATACTTTTAAAAAGTATATATTTTATTGACAGAATATTAGATTAGTTAATATTTCATTTGAATTTTATGTTTATTAATGTTCAAATAAAGTTAACTTTTATATATTCACATGTTAAAAATTAAACAGTCTTAACTATTTAGTATTCAGATGTTAATACACATATTAACATATTCAAATGTGTATTCAGATTCACATATCTTAATTTCAAATTATGACGTCTTCATCTTAAAAAAATAAATAAGTCCTCAATTGACTACCCTACATCAGGGCGTATCTATAGCCTGCAATACGGGGCACGTGCACACATGGTCAATCCGTCAAATTAGATATTTTATGTACGTATTTTTTAAAATTTGTCTAGTATTATGTATTGGCACCCATGCTCCATAAAAATTAAATGATGCACTTGGTTCAATACTTAATTAGCTTCCCTTCTTTTTTAGTAGTGCACCAATATTATCGAAATCCTAGATCCGCCTCTACCCTACATGCTAACGGCTTGTGGGGATGCGAACGAAAACGATATTGTCTTCTCTAATTACGACTTTGTCTCTATCCCCAAAAAGCTAAATTAAAAAAAAAAGTAAACTCCGAAAACAAGTGATAGTCTCCAAACGGCATAAATATCATTTTGTTATTTATTGAATATAAATATTTGTATTGTCGTTTTCGGCTTTCAACCCAAAATAATTGGAGCCTATAGGATATCTAAAAGAATTACTATTATAAGAGGAACTTTATGTATAGTTGGTACGTTGCATAGTACAAAATATGTGGACAAGTCGACAATAAGATGTTAAGTAGTTCATTGGAAAACGTTTTCAATTATTCATCTTTGTTTATGCTTAGCCCAACTTTCAAAAAACTTTTGGACCATCATTATTGGACCACCAGTCACAGATATTACCAATATTTTCAGAAATATACGGAAAAAATCATATTTACATATCAAAATGACAAAGGAACAGTCAAGAGAAGATGCCATGGAAGGCAATGAAAAAGTAAAAATCTCTTGAAAATTTTTGTGTATTTTATTTCTGTATTACAAAGAAGGAAGTGAACTATCCTTTTATATATAATAGACAAAGATAGACAACTGGACACACGCTAACCACGTAACTAAAAACTAACTCTAATTATAATTGTAAACATTTCCAATATTTTCCCTCAAGCTGGATGATGAAATACATTGAATACTCCAAGCTTCACTACTAAAAAATAGTGGAAATTCGTCCACTAAAACCGATCGAAATCGGTCGAAAATTGATAAAAAGCAACCGATTTCCGACCTATTTTAATTGGTCGGGAAAATGATGGTCGCTAACGTGTACCGACCGAAAATTATGTGAAATTTCAAAGCATTGATTGACTGTCAAACTTCAATTTCCGACCGAATTCGGTCGGTAACCATTAAAATCTTTTTATTTTTATTTTTCAAATACCGACGGAAATCGATCGAAATTTTTAAAAAAAAAATTAGTTGTAAATTGTTATAAATTATTAATTTATTTTAAAAAATAAATATATATTCATAATTTCCGACCGAATTTGGTCGGAAATATCAAAAGATCGGAGAATTTGATTGAAATATTCGACCGAATTCGGTCGGATATTATGAATTTCTGGGCAAAAAGAATTAATTTCCAACCAATTTCGGCCGGCAATCTGAGTAAAAACTGGGCAGAAAATGCCTGCTTTTAAGTTACACCTCCTTCCAATTATAACCAATATCTATCCTATAATGGCAGCATTACATTGCTGCCATTCAACCATAATTAATCAACAACAATTAACTAACTAACAACAACAACAATTAACTAACAAAAATAATTACTAACAACCATTATCTAATAACAACAACGACTATACAAATGTTCAAATAACTAAATAATATCAACAATACAATCATCATTCAAAACTAGTCTCAACTAAAAAACAGTTAAGTTCAATACTTTGTTTAGCAATACACACCATTGAATACGTATTTTATATAGCATCATCTCCATCTTCACTCCTAGAACCTTCATCGTCAACATGGTTCGAAAGATCACGACAGGAATGATTAGCGCATGGGGAAAGCTCACGAGACTGGGGAACGGGGAAAGCACCAATAGCAAGAAGATTGGCCAGCTGACCTTGAAGGAGATTAAATTGTTTGTCCCTCCTTTCTAGCTGAACTTGAAGGGTACCAAATTGTTCATCTCTTTTTTGTTCTCTAGCCTTTGTCTCTTCAAGCTCTGGTGTCAGCTTTGCGATCTTCTCTTTCATAGACGAGATAATCGACCTATCAATTGCCTCGCCTTGTGTGGAAGTCCATATGCCTTGTAATCCAGTCCTGTAGCACCAAAATAATTTCTGCTGCACTCGGGTGTTTACTTGATCTACTTAATAAGTACTTAAAGTGTCAATATGAAAAGGGACTTAGTTGAGGTGTTTATTTGATCGTTGAAGACAACTTCAATGGACTGTTTATATATTTCGCCTTTTTCTTTTCATTATCTCAGAACCCACCAGGTAATGGATGTATGGATCTTATAATTCTAAGGCAAGTAAAGGAGAAGGAAGATATGTATAGAATTTAATCATGTGAATACATATCATTATTGAAAAAAAAACGTGTCAGAATACAAATAATGGAGGTTTTCTTTTCTTTTTTCTTTTTTTTTAAAAGCTTACATTGACTTAACAAGGAGTCAATCATTTTTCTCATTCAAAAGGCAAGAATTTACTTTGTAAACTTGTACTTTAATTGCCTGCAACGTATAATATAATGCATTCTGTTACTCACTCCGTCACAATTTATGTGGCACAGTTTGAAAATTTTAAAAATAGAAATTACTTTTGAAATTTGTAGTTTAAAATTAATCTTAGACATTTATATGAATATAAATCATCTCATTCAGAAAAAAAAATAGGATTTAAAACTTAGCTTAATCTGAATATAAAAAGTTGACACACTTTTGGATTAAACTAATTAAAGATAAGTACTGTGTGTCATATAAATTGGNAAAAAAAAAAAAAAAAAAGAACGCTCTCGTTCAAATGTGATGTTTATAGTGGTCCATTTTTTTTTTTTAAGGTTAAAGATGCTTATATTATATATTAGTAATAAGATTGCGACATCTTCTAGGGACATTGTCCCATGAAGCTGCCGTTAATACATAATTCCCATTACTTGGCCAAGTTGTTGAGGCAACTCGTAGTAAAAGAGGACACTTATCATTAATCTTAGACTACTAATGCATATAAGTTAAATTCAATTCCGGGAGAAACAAGCTGCAGGATAGACATGCTATTATGTGAGGTTTCGAGTTTGAACCCTAGGAATTGAGGAAAATCCCTGATTGGAAGCACTTCTTTCTCAATTGGTTCATATGACACGAATTCAAATTAGTTGAACTAGTGAATTCTGGATAGTAGATCAATAATAATAATAATAATATATCCAATATAAATCTGACAAGTGGGATCTGAAAAGAGTAGTATGTATGCAGATCTTATCACTACCCTGTAGAGGTAGAGAGACTGTTTCCAAAGACCTTCAGCTCAAGGGCAAAATGAAAAGGAGCAATAACAACAAATAATAACAACAATGATATAGTAAAATAACTGAAGCGAAAGAGATAACATGTAAAAATATAACTCTGCGAATAAAAATACAAGACTAATATACTACTGCCACGAGTATGCATGGGAGATGAATAAACTCAACTATGCCCTAGCCTTCCACCCTAATCTTCGACCTTCACATCCTTGTATCATGAGTTATGTACTCATAGGCTAAAGTTGCACTACATCCTGCCAAATCACCTCACCTCAATAGTTCCAAATAGTAGATCATTAAACAAACTAAAAAAAAAAATACATGACGCTATCATCGTAATTTTACACCGCCTGCTCCTTTAATTTTGGTGTCCGGATTAAACTAACCCCATATAAGAACACGCATGCATCCCATTAGTTTAAACAAAGCTTACTATATAAGGATCGAAAGGAGCCTTAGCGTAACCGGTAAAGTTATTGCCATATGACCAGGATATCATGGGTTAGAGCCGTGCAAACAGACTCTTATAGAAATGCGGGCTGCCCTTACTATACAAGGATTATCACACAATTAATGCACAAATGCTAGATACTAAAGAAGGATTTTAGTTAATAAAAGAAGAAGAAAAGACGATAGAAATTAAAAATACGTACATGCTCAAATTAAAACTAAACGACAAGGCAATTATCAACGATCCTCTATTTGATCTAAGCTTCTAAGAATAGCAGCTCTTAATCCATCTTCAGTGTTCAATCCCTTATTATTAGGAACGTCTCTGATCACTATATCCTGAACCACAATGTTGTTGACACTTGATATGTTGGCATGGTAGACATGCAGTTCAAGATCTTGAAGTGCACACATCAATCTTGTTGACGGGTAATTCACATCTTCTGATTGAACTCTAATCATGGCGTCTGGACCTATCATCTTCACTTCAACCTTCAATGTCTGGTTTTTTTTGGTCGAAATATTGAAGAAAATGATAGTCAGATTGTTTCTAACATATGAAATGAACATGTCTTTTTCATGAAATAAATTCAACCCTTCTCTAAAACGCAATGTTTAAAAGGCGCAGGCGCGAGGCGAAGTATTTTATCTCACATGGGGTCAAGGGCGTACCTAGAGTATAGTATATGGGTTTTGGGGAACCGAGTAACTTTTGCATAAACTCAGTATTTTTGTTAAAAAATTTACTAAATATCTAACCATGAACCCAGTTACAAAACTGAAGTTACTTTTGCCATTGTACTGAGCTTCTTTAGCCCTTTCACAGCTACAAAACTGAAGTTGTTGTGCCCCAGTTAGCCACACAAAAGAACCAGTACTAAAAGCTTTTCCAATAACCCCATCATTACCAGAATAAGACTTAGCCAGTGACAACACGTAGAACCATTCTACGTCTTTATTGCTTCCCTGAAAATGGCCATCACCCCAAGTTAAGAAAAAACTTCCATTTTTGTCTTTATTAGAGGTGGTTTGCCAGAAAATGGCGTAAGCCCAAGAATTTGTTTGACTTTTTAGAATATATTGAAGCCTCTGTTCAAGTGTTGATGGCTGGTTTTCTTGAGAAATTGAGGCCGAAAATGATGAGGGAAATATTAGTTCATCCATTTTTGGTAGGTTATTAGATATGAGATAGAAATTGTAGGCATGAATAGTTGAAGGAGTACGTACGAAGAGAGAAATACGATTGTAACTTATATACATGCACTATAAATATTTGGATTTAAGTTATATGGGTCGTTTGCTTTGAGTACGGCTTATGCCAGGATAAATTATATGTATATGCTGGGTAAGTTATGCAGGGATTAATTATGCTAATCTGGTATTTTTTTTACTCACTGTTTGGTATGTCGTTTAAAAAATATCAATTGCATAATTTTTAAGAAGAAGATATAAGTTATTCCGATATTATTTACCCCACCATGTACAAGGTATAAGTTATCCCAGTACTATTTTTAATCACGGGATAACTTATATCAGGTTTGCTAACCAAATAAATTATTAAAGTGGTACTAAATTTTTATACCAGCAATATACCTTCTTATAACTCATACCAAATGACTCCTTAGAAGATAAGTAATATTTTTATACCAGTGGATTTTAAATTGTAATAACGAGTATCGCTTACAAAGTTTACTGAATTATTAGTTAATATTTATTAAATGATTTATTTTACCAATAATTACTTAATGAATAATCTGATAATATAATTAAATTTTTGATATCATCACTGCAAAAAACTTAAACACGAACAATTTTATGTTATTAGTGTTTCTAACTAATTATATCAGATTATTTACTGTATTTTGTGTTACTAAATTAAAATTATCATAAGCAATTACGTATATTTGTTAACCTAAATTATTTATGACAGTTTTTCTATCTCAAAGAAAGTAAGGGCAACTAATCTATCTTTTTTAAATAAAACAAAATAATATAGAAGTGTTGAAAAAGTTTCCGGAAAAATATTTGGGAATTTTTTTTTATAGAATTTTTGACGTGTTCGAGAAATATTTTGGGAAAATACTTTTGAAGAGTTTTAAAAAAAGAGGTTTTAGGTTTAAAGAGGTGGATTGCGTACTAAGAGAAATGATGTTTTTGCAAACGTATTCGAAAATATTGGAATGGATATATTTTGAAGTTAAATTCTTTTAAAATATTGAAACCACATCTCTTTCCTAAACAAGCATGTTGATCATAATTCCATAACCAAATGCCATATAATAATAAAAATAAGCTAGATATCTTTTATTTGAGTTATTAATAATTCCAAGTAGACTTGATTCTACTTCAGATCGAATCATGCCTCAACGAAGGAATCATCTATTTGTTTAAGCGTTTAACAACCTAGGTAAATGACGTGTGTAAATGGAGGTTGAGGTATAGCCTTCTAGAATTTAAAAATGTGTTATTGAAAATTACCATTCTTAACTTTATATGAATTTGATAACCAATTCACTTGTAGACTGAAGTATTGAAACAAGAAATCAATAGTTTTGAAGTCAAACAAGAAAATAACAAACTCTTGTACCTTAGTTCGTTATAGCACGTTCTTTAATATGCTGAGGCCTTGAGTTCGAGTCTTAATGACAACGAACACAATTGACACAACAATTGAACAGTAACTACAAATGATAATTAAGCAAATTATAATCACATATGATAATTAAGCTTTTCTCTATTTTTTACGTTGCCTCTCTACTCCTTCGTGATAAGGATAAGGTCTTACGTACACACTGCCCTTCCACTATTAGTGAGATTTTATAGGATTGTTGTTGTTGTCATCTCTATTTTTTACATTGTCTATGTCTTGAATATTGAAACTCCTATAACCTACTCATTCCTTCACGAGCCTCTGTGATAGCAGCACACAATATCGTGTTTCAGTTTCATTACCTCTTATCTCTTTTTGTTTTCTCGTTCTTTTTAGGTTGGGGAAGGCAGCAAATAATGGAGGATAAAGACAAGAGTTTTTGGTTTATTTACAGCCGAGGTTGAAAGTGAAATTGTGAAACACCAAATTACAGCGTGTAACTTGCTGACACAATAGGAAAAGTAAATAGTACAGGGAATCATTTATCGCATGGTTAGTGAAGAGGTTTTGCATAAACATAGTGACAATTTAAAAGGAATGCAATAATTACAGTTGCATATTTTTCAAAAACTCTTTCTCAAACTGTCCCACCTCGAACCCCCACCCCC
>MU744669.1:166149-193331 GCA_026770625.1 Nicotiana glauca | reverse complement strand
GGAGGGAAGGCAGATTCCCTAAGTATTTGCGGACAAGTGTTTGATCACTAGAATGAAGGTCATTCCACCAACTCAGCAGCCTTGGATGAATGTTGGTCACCATGTCAAATCTGGGGATCTCGTGCCTTATTTTCTGCAAAATAGAGTGTTAGGCCCTTACCCCCGCCATACTCGACTATTTAAATCAATAATTAGCATAGCAAGCACTTAAGTTTTCCAAATAAATGCACAGAACATGGAGGCGTCCGTTTGGGTTTCAAGGAGACCCGGTGGACTTTGGACAAGGCTATCTTACTGAGTCATTATGTGGACAACATAACTGACTCGGCTAGGGTTGGCCATGATGCATGAATAGTTTAATGGAATAAGGTTTCTATTTTAAAGTGCTAGACTGGTACCCTTGAGCGGACAACTCATGAGGGAAAGGCACGGAACCGTCGACTACACCGTTGATCGACTGGTTTTACTGCAAATACGCCTTTGCCAAATTTAGGGGTGATAGTATTGGAAGTGCACAACTACTCATTATAAGCATTGCTAAAGTATTTTTTTGGCACGAGTGGAATATGATGTTGAAGAATGCAGTTACAAGAATAAAGCATATAGCATGTATTTTCACGTTCATAAAGTAAAGATTACAATAAATGCTCGAAACATTACAACGAAATCGAAATAATGATAAGGCAGTAGAGAAAGAAATTAAAAGAAAGGAAAAACATGAAGAGCCAAGTTAGTAATCATGATGAAATAATTGAATGCAGGAAATAAAAGCGATTAAGGAAGCAATAAAGTCACAAAAGCATGTAATGGTAAAAGCCTTAAAAACATCCCCAGTGGAGTCGCCATGCTTTCGACGCCCCCTTTTTCTAAAGGAGAAATCGGGTTTACGACATTATGGACAAAACAACTCTCATTCCCTTTTGAGGAATCAGGTTATTGAATTTAAAGAGTTGCCACCTAATGATTATAGTGCATTAGGACATTTTAAAAAGAAGAAGCGATTTTGAAAGAAAAACCAGAGTTCGGGTAAGGGCTTGAGATTATCTCGAGGGGAAGGTGTTAGGCATTCCTCAAGATCCACTAGTGTGGTTCCCGGCCATGCTTTAATTGTGACTTTAAAAAAAAGGGAACACGTAAGGTTTGCACATAGCAGTTACAGATAAGTTTGAAAGTTTTAGGAAAAAAAATGACATAAATGATTAAAAAAAAGAGAAGGATTAATTGGAAGGAAACATAATTTTAAGAAAATATTATACACAAACAAAGAAAAGGAAAGGGGTCCTAGGTTTAAATACAATATGGATCACATCAATGCAATACCCAGCAACCACTTCTCAAAAGAGGGGTTGCACGAGATATTAGCGCACCGGTCATCATCTTCATATTCTACCCTTCCCACCCCGTAAAGGTTATTTAAACGCGATTAGTCTCGTTTACTTATTGCATGCTTGTACCCGTCCCAACCTATCAGTCCCGAGGTATTAGAACTTCTAATCCTAAAAGGGAAGAAAACGAGTAAGGCATATATGGGGTTTAAAGGACAAAATACTAATTTCGACAACCAAAATAAATAGCAAGTAAGGGGATTGACAAAAAAAACACGCAAGGCTCACATAAAACCCCGTAAGTCATATAGCATATAGTTTAGCATGCCTTTCACATACAGGTTTGGTCTTTAAATTAAAACTTAAGAGGCTGACGGAATAGTTCAATACATAGAATCAGATGAAAAGTCTGCATTAGGCAACTCGGATCCAATTGTCAGAGATTGAAGTATTTTAAACAAGTTATTTAGAAAACACTGATTTCAAACAAAAGCCTAATGCAGAAGAGTTAAAACAGAAAGTTGAAAGTTGCAGAAGTTCAGAAATGACTTTGAAATCAGCATATTTGTTTGAGTGAAAATATAGTAGACTTGTGAAGAGGAGTTTTGAAAGTGAAAATACCTTAAAAGAAAGAGTGAGTTAAAAGATAGATTCAAGAGATGATTAGAATTAAGGCAGAAGATCTAAAGGAATTGTTTCAGAAGAAAGACGCAAGTTTGAAAAGTTTATGAGTATTGCAGATTTATAGAATTTTAAAAGCATTACAGGTTTATAAGAGTCTTACTAAAATGCTACGTTAAAGGCCAATTGACAGGTTGCTGTTGCTTAAAACTGAATCAAGCGAGTTTGAGACGAACCCCTATAGGCATGATATCTATAGCTGATTTTAAGCATTATAATTAACTGGTGAGAGAATGATTATTTGACTACCCTATAATTTGCCTAACGCATATGCACTTCCTATAGACATAGTTTCTATATGCAACTAATTTACATGAATATTAAGTCCTACAGACAGGGTCTCTAATGATTTGCAAGATGATATTGCATTAAACTCTATAGGCAGATTTTCTATGTCCTGGTTAAAGAAACATTATTTTGATTAAACTGGTTACGAAATGAATATTATCCTCCAGTTTGCCTAGCGTTTAAGCATTTCCTATAGACATGATTTCTATATGCAATTCGTTGTTTTATTATTAGATCCTATAGACAGGATATCGAAATGATTTGCAAGATGATAAAGCATTAAACCCTATAAGCAAATTTTCTAAATGATTGAAAAGAATTCAAAAAGCCTATAAACATGATCTCCAGGTGACTTAAAGCGCTGATCCTATAGGCATGATTTTTATAGGATTGAATAACAACATTGGTCCTATGGGCATGGTATCTACCCTTTAGCAATGAAGTAAACCCCTCCCACACCTTTTTTTACTATATCTTTCCCCGAGTTCTTTTGTACAAAAATATTACAACCAGAAGAAAGAAAACGAAAAATTACATCACAGCCTACAGCTAGATCCGAGCAGCCTAATTCAATCTTAATATCCAATGACATATGTTTCACCAATCTGGATTCCAGATTTCCAAAGCCTTCTCTCACCCAAAGTGTTTCAAAGTTCCAAGGAGCCTCAAGGACTCCAGGCAGTGCTTATACTCTGGATAACAATTAGAACAGAATAGTGCAAGTGTGGAATTACCAGCCCTCAGGCATCCGAGTTCAGAGGGAACTTCAGGGTCCCAAAACATGGCTGACCAAAGGGGGGCAGAACTTAGAACTAGGAATAAGTGCGAAGTGAGAAAGGGATTAGGGAACCATAGCAAATGATAGTCATGCCCAGCTATGGGTGTAGACTGGCACACCCCTGACCAGTTGCTTGGTCCAAACAAATTAAGAGCAGACCTTAGAGGTCAGACCTGAGTCTGGATGGTGATTAGGACACCACCAGACTTGAGTCAAGGCTAAGCACATAAAGGGAGAAGGGAAGTGGGAATTGATTGAGTTAGAGGTTCAAAGGAACCTGATTCTAAGTCATGAGTGGCAATAATAGAATGCCAACATGACTCAGAATTGCACTCACACATAAGAAGAGGGTCAAAGAGACAAAGAATCACATAGGAAAGCATTTACAGAAAATATGAGGAAAGCAAGAAAGCACAAACATACCCAAAGATGCAGAAACATGATGAAGGAAGGCATAACAGCCTATAAACAGCCACATGGTGAAAGAAAGCATAACAGGCTAGAAAATAAACACATAGTGGAGGGGCATTATTTAACTAAGAATGACATACCAGATGCAAAGTACTAGAATAGCAGGACAATAGAGTAAGCAGACAGCGAGAGATCAGCAGGAGCAAACTCAAGTCTTCAGCAAATACTTGAGAGTTCAAGAGAACTCACGAATGTTTCAGATAGTAGAAGAGAAGAGAAGCAGAGTGCTCAGTATTAGAGGTAGAGAAAGTAGTAGTAGAGAAAGTACTGCAATTGTATTGAAGTCTAAAGTGTTTTTTGAGATTTTCCCGTATTTGTGTGTGAGTTGTGTGTAGTGTCTTGTTTTTATAGTGCAAAAAATGAGTAAGCAAAAAAGGCAAGAAATTAGTTTACAATCAATCACAGAAGGTCTCCCTAAAGTTAAGGGGTTTGATTTCAAACGGGCATGAGACAATTAAGGAAGGATGAATAATTAAAAACCCTTCCAAAGTACCATAACACAGGTAAATACATCGAGATTATTCAAGGCAAGAATGGCACATGATTTGTGAGAAATAAGGCAAGTAGGTCAATCAAACAGCTAGTAAAAAGCTTTGTTCGAATGAACTTAGTCAGAAAAAAGGGCGAGGGAAAGTTCAATTGGAAAATCAATAACCAATCAACCGAGCCTTATTAAAGGAGATTACAAATTGGCAGAACCCTTTTGAAAGAAGAACCCTCATATATAAGCACACAAGCGTCAAGGAAGAAAAGGTTGGCATAGACAGTCTTAAAATCATAAGCGAAAGATTTCAGTTTAGTCTAGGGTTTCAAATTCGAGTAGGGTACAGAAAGGAGAGGGCAAGACATCGAACAGGCTTAGAGAGTCTCGTGAGAAAGCACATAGATGTAATGGCAAGTTTGAAGCATTAGAGTAAAAACAAAGCATGTTCAGGAAAACTCAAGCAAGTTCAAGAAAGAATAGAGGCGACATAGAACTTAAGAAACAGTAGGTGAACAGGTTTAGAACTCAAACAAAAATCCAATAGAGGCAAACAAAAGCTTAGTAAGAAAAATGGTAAAGGAACACATAAGCTAGACATGTGAACGCATGTTGTAGAAACAGTAGAAGAGATAACAGAGCACAAGTAGAAGAACATGCATAATAACGGCAAAACATAAGAACATAAGAGAAAATATGCACAAGTGAAAACACATAAGAACAAAGCATATATAGGCAGATTTACATAAAGAAAGAAGAAGAAGAAGAAACATGAATCGTTTTAAAAGTTTTGGAAACCCTAAATTGAAACTGACTAATTTTGAAAAGAGAAATTTGGGAAAAAGCTTTGAAACCTCGAGTACACCACAGATCTATCAAAGATCTAAGAAAATAAAGAGAGAAAGAACCTCGAACAGCTTTCAGGGTTTCTCAGAAACCCTAGAAACGAGAAGGCTTGGAAAGGATCTAGCCTAGAACAGGTCTGGACCATATCTAGTCTCTTGAGGCTCGAACACGTCGGAATGGAGCCGGAGAAGCCACAGGACCACAAATCGGTGGAGGATTTGAACAAGCCTCATTGAGATTGAAACTCGAAAGCATTGAATAGCCACGATTTGGGGTGAAGGGAAGTGAGCACAGGCTGTCCTTGGCCTGAAAAGCCATGGATTCTGGTGGGATTTGGCCGGAGAAGACGAGGGAGGCGATTACGGTTTTGAGCGCTTGAGAGCGTTTGATAGAAGGGGAGGGTTTAGATGCGGCTACATGAAAGGAATGAGAGATAGGGTTAGGGGTTTGGTGGGATTGAAAAGGAAAGAGTGAAGGAGGGCCGTTGATCAAAATGATCAACGACCAAGATTAAATATAAAACCGGGCGGGTTTAGTTAACGGGTCAAGGGCCGGGTTAAAATGGCATTGGGTCGTCGATTTGGGCTGGATTTGGGGTCAAAATTAAGATGCCCAAATAGGCTATAATTGAAAGTAATTGAGGCCATAATTGAAATAGCCAGTTTTTTCCTTTTGATTTTATAAAAATAGTAAAAGATGTTTAAAAATAAAATTAAAAGTACTGAGTTAGAAAATAATATGTAAGTATTAAATTAAAAATATTGGAATTAATTTTGTAATTAAAGTTTCTATTAAATCTGAAAGTGGGTTAAAATTGTAATTTTATGCAACTTAGTTTTTTTAAAATACCAAATGGACTTGTAAAATTATGCAAAAATTATGTAAATATTGTTTTGATGTAGATGTGAGAATAAAATAAATTATTCTCCAAAATGGCAAGATTTGGGAATAATTATTGGGATTTATGGTGTAAAAATAGGCCATAAATTAGTTTAAAAATCCTTTTAAAATGCTAAAATCTTTTGGGATGCGCATATATGCATACATATGCTATTTTAAAAGTATTTTGAGTATAAAAGATATATGGGAAAAAATTGGGTATCAACAAGGGGATGTCCAGTGTTGTAACAACTATAGGGGTATAAAATTACTAAGCCACACCATGAAAGTTTGGGAGCGGGTGGTTGAGGCGAGGGTGAGGGAAATGACGTCTATATCCGTAAACCTGTTCAGTTTCATGCCGGGACGCTCCACTACAAAAGATATTCACCTTGTCAGGAGATTGGTGGAACAATTTAGGGATAAGAAGAAGGACCTGCACATGGTGTTTATCGACTTAGAGAAGGCATACGACAAGGTCCCGAGGGCGGTGCTATGGAGGTGCCTGGAGGCGAAGAGTGTGCCAGAAGCCTACATCAGAGTGATCAAGGACACGAATCCCTCACTTCATCCATATGTGTAAAAAAAACTAGCCGCACTTAAAAGCCGAGTACTCTACCGTTGAGTAATGGAGAACATACGAAAGCTTTGGAATATTATTTTCGAGCACTAGAACGAAACCCATTCTTACCACAAGCTTTTAATAATATGGTCGTGATCCATGTACGATGGTGCTAAAACTAGGGTTAGGACGGTGGGTGGCGACTCAGACCATTTCTCGGTGGTTATGGGGCTTCATCAAGGATCTGCGCTTAGCCCTCTCTTATTTGCTTTGGTGATGGATGCTCTAACATGCCATATTCAAGGGGATGTGCCATGGTGTATGCTATTTGCAGATGACATAGTCTTAATAGACGAGATGAGGGTCGGTGTTAATGAGAGTTTGGAGGTGTGTAGACAGACTCTCGAGTCTAAGGGTTTCAAACTAAGCAGGTCTAAGACAGAATACCTGGAGTGCAAGTTTAGCGCCGAGTCGAGCGAAGTGGGCAGGGACGTGAAGCTTAGATCTCAGGTCATCACCAAGAGGGACAGTTTCAGATATCTTGGGTCAGTGATTCCGGGGGACGGAGAGATCGATGGGGATGTCACCCACTGTATAGGGGCGGGGTGGTCGAAATGGAGGCTTGCATCAGGAGTTTTGTATGATAAAAAAGTGCCACAGAAACTCAAGGGAAAGTTTTATAGAGATGTGGTTAGAACTGCCATGCTGTATGAGGCAAAGTGCTGGCCGGTGAAAAATTCTCATGTTCAGAGAATGAAGGTTGCGGAGATAAGGATGCTCAGGTAGATGTGCGGGCTCACCATGTTGGATAAGATTAGAAATGAAGTTATTCGGGAAAAGGTGGGGGTGGACCCGGTGGATGAGAAGATGCGGGATGCGAGACTTAGGTAGTTCGGGCATTTGAGGAGGAGAAGCCCCGATGCCCCGATGCCCCAGCGAGGAGTTGTGAGCGGCTGGCGGTGGTTGGCGCAAGTCGAGGCAGAGGGAGGCCTAAGAGGTATTGGGGAGAGGTGATCAGGCAGGACATGGCTAGAATGCGAATTTCCGAGGACATGGCCCTTGATAGGAGAGTCTGGAGGTCTAGTATCAGGGATGTCGGATAGGGGCTCCTAGTATCTTTCGCACTTCTTTCCCGGGGCTGGGGGTTTGGTAGGGCTCTCTATAGATGATTTTTGTATTGTATTGTGCCCCCTCATGGTAGTTACTGGTCGATACTACTGCATGCCATTTTATTTATGGTTTATGGTTTATGTTTAGATAATCCTCTACGTGATTTCTGATAGAGTTACTAATGCTCGCTTGTTTTTGCTTTTGTTTTCTTTTCCTTTTCCTGAGCCGAGGGTCGATTGGAAACAACCTCTCTGCCCTTTCGGGTAGGGGTAAGGCCTGCGTACGTATTACCCTCCCCAGATCCCACCTTGTGGGATTATACTGGGTAGTTGTTGTCATTGTTGTTGTTGAGGAAAGGGATGAAGAAACTTTAAAAGTCTCAAACAAAGACTTCACTGTAGAAAATCTACAATTTTCAAAGATTTTAAAATTGAATAATAATGGAGATAGAGAAGATAAACGTGTCTGTTGAAGAACGGAAAAGGGTTCAAAATGCCCCTAAACTATTAAAAAAGGTTTAAAAATATCCTTTATCCATTTATTGGATAAAAAATACTCCTACATATACTTTTTTGGTTCATTTATGCCCTTTGATCGTGAGGTCAATGCTCAATTCTTTTTGTAAAACTTAAAAAAAAATATTTTTCAAAATATTTTATTTTTTAAACTATTGCACCAGTTGTCCACTAATTTAGTAAAGTCTTCTTCTTCTTCTTCTTTTTTTTTTTCTTCAATTTTTACAAAAAAAAAAAAAAATTTTTTAGTTTTTTTTTAAGCATTTTTTTTTTGTAAAAACTGAAAAAATATTTCTAATTAATATTTTGTTTTTTAAAAACTGAAAAAAAAATTCAACAAAATATTTTCATTTCTGAAAAGTATTTTTTTTAGTTTAAAAAAAACAGAAATATTTTTTCTTTAAAAAAAATTGAAAGACGAAAATAAAAACGAAATTCTTTAAAAAAACAAAAAAAAATATTTTTCAAAAACAAAAATATTTTTTTGATTTTTTCAGTTTCTAAAAACAAAAAAATTTCACTAAAAATATTTTTTTTCCTGTTTTTACAATTTTGTTTTTCGTTTATACAAAAAATATAATTTAAAAAATGGAAAAAAATATTTTTTTTGTAAAGATGAATTATTTTTTGTAAAAATTTGGAAAAAAAAAAAGAAGACTTTACGAAATTAGTGAACTATTGGTGCATTAGTTTAAAAAAGTAAAAATATTTTGCAAAATAATTTTTTTAAGTTTTATAAAAAGAATAATAATAATTTTTAATTTAGTATTGATCCAACAGTTAAAGGGCATAAGTGAACCAAAAAATTGGATGAAAAAGTATTTTTAGCCAAATACATAAATGAAGGGTATTTTCAAATATTTTTTAATAGTTTTGAAGTATTTTGAACCCTTTTTCGGTTAAAGAACTTATTGACTTCTTAGTCGGGCCTGAGTTTAATAATAATAATAGACACCCTACTTATAAGTGACTGTAGAGCGATACTGCCCATATCAATTACTATTACATCTATATTCCATAAGAAATTAAATTAAAAAAAATTAAAGTTGGAAACAAAGTGATAGATTTCGAGGAAGAAAAACTTAGCGACCTATCAAAGAATCGTCAGATTGTCGAGAACATATCTGAAGAGGATTGGGAATTGCTCATTTGTTTTCACTTAACGAAGATATGAATCTTAATTATTTAGATCTCAAACATTAAGTGTGTTTGTTTTTAAACTCTGGATTTTAATTATTCAGATCTTAATCGTTAAGTATATTTATTTTTTTTACTTCACAACTACTTAATGAGTCTGAATAAATATGTATGAATAAGATATATACCAGAGGCTTAATTTCATTAAGATGCTATCACATATTTATTATTAAATGCTGTCACCGCCTACTATTATCAACTACCACCATGCCGCTGCCACCACCACCACCACCACTACCACCCCACCACCATAACCTCTACCACTATTATGCCACCATCATCCTCAATCATAGCTTCCACCGTTATCGACCATCACTACCCACTATCACCATCACTCCGACCACCATCATTCTCACCTACAATCAACACTTATCCACCTCAATTACAGCAACTGACCATCCCATCATCATCAACAACCACAACCGGCACTGCCTACTATTATAACCTACCACCACCTGCCCACCACCTTCCTTAGTCACAACTACTACCACCATCCGACATATTAACTATCACCACTACCATCCTCAATCATAATCGCCATTACTATCAATCACCACTAGCTACTAGCATGAGCCACCAACATCAGGCAAAACTACCACCAACCACCGCCTCTAGTCAGCATTCACACGTTGGCCATCACCACCAACAACTATCATACTTTTAAAAATTATATATTTTATTGATAGAATATTATATTAGTTAATATTTCATTTGAATTTTATGTTTATTAATGTTCAAATAAAGTTAACTTTTATATATTCAGATGTTAAAAATCAAACAGTCTTAATTATTTAGTATTCAGATGTTAGTATACATATTAATATATTAAGATGTGTATTCAAATTTAAATATCTTAATTTCAGTATATATCTTAATATTTATATGTGTATTCAAATTATTACGTCTTAATCTTAAAAAAATAAATGAGCACTTAATTGACTACCCTACACACTAATGGGCTGTGGGGGATGCGAACGAGAACGATATTGTCTTCTCTAATTATAACTTTGTCTCTATTCCCAAAAAACTAAATTAAAAAAAAAAAAAAAGTAAACTCCGAAAACAAGTGATAGTGTCCAAACGTCATAAATATCATTTTGTTATTTATTGAATAGTAAATATTTGTATTGTCGTTTTCGGCTTTCAACCCAAAATAATTGGAGGCTATAGGATATCTAAAAGAATTAATATTATAAGAGGACCTTTATTTAATAAAGTTGGTAAGTTGCATAGTAGAATATGTGGACAAGTCGACAATAAGATGTTACGTAGTTCATTGGAAAACGTTTTCAATTAATCATCTTTGTTTATGCTTAGCCAACTTTCAAAAAACTTTTGGACCAATCATTATTGAACCACCAGTCAGGAATCTTACCAATATTTTCAGAAATATACGAAAAAAATTCATATTTACATATCAAAATGACAAAGGATCAGTTAAGATAAGATGCCATGGAAGGCAATGGAAAAGTGAAAAACTCTAGAAAAATTTTGTGTATTTTATTTTTATATTACAGAGAAGGAAGTGAACCATCCTTTTATATAAAATAGACAAAGATGACAACTTGACACACACTAACCACGTGTCCTTTTCACTATGTAACTAAAAACTAACTATAATTTTAATTGTATACATTTCCAATACTCCCCCTCAAGCTGAATGATGAAATACATTGAATACTCCAAGCTTCACTACTAAAAAATAGTGGAAATTCGTCCACCAAAACCGATCGAAATCGGTAGAAAATTGATAAAAAAGGTCCGATTTTCGACCTATTTTAGTTGGTCGGAAAAATGATGATCGCTAACATATACTGACCGAAAACGGTCGGAAATTTCAAAGCATTGACCGACTGTCAAACTTCAATTTCCGACCGAATTCGGTCGGTAACCATTAAAATCTTTTTTTGAATTTTCAAATATCGACGGAAATCGATCGAAATTTAAAAAAATAATTAGTGTAAATTGTTATAAATTATTAATTTATTTTTAAAAATGAATAAATATTCACAATTTCTGACCGAATTCGGTCAGAAATATCAAAAAATCGGAGAATTTATTTGAAATTTCGACCGAATTCGGTCAGAATTTATGAATTTCTGGGCAAAAAGAATTAATTTCCAACCAATTTCAATCGGCAATTTGGGTAAAAACTGGGCAGAAAATGCCTGCTTTTAAGTTACACCTCCTACCAATTACAACCAATATCCCTCCTATAATGGCAATATTACATTGCTACCATTCAACCATAATTAATCAATAACAACAATAATTAACTAACAAAAATAATTACTAACTAACACTAACAACCATTATCTAACAACAACACAACAACAACTATACAAATGTTCAATAACAAAATAATATCAACAATACAATCATCATTCAAAACTATTCTCAACTAAAAAACAGTCAAGTTCTCCATCTTCACTCCTAGAACCTTCATCGTTGACATGGTTCGAAGGATCACGACAAGAATGATTAGCACATGGGGAAAGCTCACGAGACCGGGGAACGGGGAAAGCACTAATAGCAAGAAGATTGGCCAGCTGACCTTGAAGGAGATTAAATTGTTCGTCCCGCCTTTCTAGCTGAACTTGAAGGGTACCAAATTGTTCATCTCTTTTTTGTTCTCTAGCCTTTATCTCTTCAAGCTCTGCTGTCAGCTTTGCGATCTTCTCTTCCATAGACGAGATAGTAGACCTATCAATTACCTCACCTTGGGTGGAAGTCCCTATACCTTACAATCCAGCTCTGTAGCACCGAAATGATTTCTATGGAAGACCGTATGCTATCTCTTTTTTAGGACTACCGACAATATCCAACCATATCCTCTGCGCTTCTTCGTTTGAAATGGGTGGTCGCTCGCTTTGCTCATTCGGTGGCAAGCTCTGAGTGTACTCCTCCACATTAATCTTGTAGCGATCCTTTATTTAGAAGATAGAAATTTATTAACTATATAATATTATAAATATTTATAGTAGTTATAAAACTTACATATGCAGTCTCCGCCTGGTCCTCGACGCATCTACTTGGATCTGTCACTGCGTTCTTCTTCCCGATGTGAGTCTTCATGAAGAACTCATCATGATTCATCTTCCTCCCATATTATTTTCCCTATAAATATAATAAAACATGTTAGCTAAATTAATATATATAAATATAGTTTGATAAAAATAAATGTAATATTTTAAGGAATTACCAGTAGTCTCCTCGTAGCCCCCATGCTCCTTGCACCCACACAGTGCAAGGAGCTATCCTTCGCAGATGCTCGACCTTCTTTCCCAGTTCACTCTTCTTTATCGAATTTCGAGTCCAATACCTTTGCAGATCCTCCCACAAATGCGGTAGAACCCATGAAGGCTTCTTGTTAATTTTCGAGAGGAGCAGAAGGAATCAGATAGTCTTTTACGGCATTTGTACTCCTAATTTATACAAATTTTACGGTTATACCGGTCCTCCCAGGCACACTTAGTCTGCAAATATAGTATTTAATGTTAGATAAAAATATTATTAATATAATACTTAAATATTTAAGAATTATATTAAAATATTAAATTCATTTAACATTTGTTGCACGAGATCCCGATGAAAGTCACTCCAAGTCGGATAGGGTGCACTATACAACCGGCCAAGAATTTTAGTGATTATCTTCATAACCCGATTATTAGGTATGAACCTGCAACATAACAATTACATTAAATAAACAAGAGTAGCAATTATAATTCAGCAAAAATAAAAAAATAATAAATAAATTTTACCCATTGCCCTCAGGCCCGATGATCATCCTATGATAACATTCGTATCGTACTTCATCTGGATTATCATCATTCGATGAATCTGAAGCGCGCGCAGAAGGGGATGCATTTGACTCAGTGCTACTATACTGAAGACGAAGTCTAGAAATGCTAGGAGACGAACTCTGTGGAGAGGGAGACGGGGTCTTTGATGAAGATGGCTGCGATCCACTCCCATGCATCGATCTAGACCCCTGTTACAATCCAGACCACTGCTGTGATCCAGCCGGCTGCAATCTAGATAGATGTGATCCAGCTGGTGATAAAGCAAATGGAGCAGATAACAGGCATACCACATTGCTCTATGATTGCTGACTCGATGGACCCATGTAACTACATCTAGGATCATATGGAGGAAGCAGTGTATAGCCCCTGGTAGAAAATAGTAATAATACTGCTGGGTAGGCGAATGGTGGGTAGTATGATAAGTAGATGGATGTGATGGAGTAGATGTGTGCCTAAAAGATTAATGCTGACCATCAACAGCAGAGGGATGCAAGTGTGGAGCTGAAGGAAGCGAGGGTGTAGCACCACCATCATGATCAATAGGCCTTTTATCCTTCCTAGACCTACCTTGACCTCTACCGGTTATCTGCATGAATTAAAGATATTGTTAAAATTGAGAATATAAATCTATATAAGTTGAAAGCGCTTCAAAAAACTAACATGTTAGTCGTCTTCATAGACGTATCCTTCCTCGTCTGAAAATCCTTCCTCTTCACTTATTTCATTTTCATTAGGTGATTCTTCATCCTTTTCTATGATTGTTATTTCCTCCATATCAACTTCTTCTAATATACGTTGGGGATGCTCCAAGTAATTTTCTAACTGATCATCTACCATTTGGTTAACACTTAAGTTATTTTTTTGGTAAACAACATCTAGCACATTCTTAACTTCCACCCTACCAATAGGCTTTGTTTTGATTACAGCCGACTAATCAGCCTTATCCCTCCGCAATGGATATGGAGCATAGTACACTTACCTAACTCTTTTTGCAATTATAAAAGGATCATAGCGATCATACTCCCTCTTTTTATTAACCTTAATTGTGTTGTACTACAAGTGTAAATTTGTACCTCTTCTATGTTTTGGGTCAAACCACCTGCATCGAAAATTTATGATCTTCTTATTTGGCCAACTTGAATATGACAATTGTAGAATCTCTTTGATCACGCCATAATAATAATTTTTTCCATCCTGGTTACGTTCACCACCTTTGACACATACCCCCACTGTTATTTCTTTTTTAATACTTGGAACATTCCTTGGTGTAAAATTTGTATCCATTCCTATAATACTTACACATAATCGTAACCGTAGGTGCAGGTCCCCAAGATATGTCTTTCAAAAATTGATTAATACCCTTGTTTAGATTATTGGCCTACATGTAGCATTAAATAAATTAGAAGTGAGCAAGTATAATCACAAGTATGTATATTTACATGTGAGAAATTATGCAAGATGCACTTACACACTCTTTAAACCATGCCTCAAATGTAGAATATACAGCACCATGACCAAATTAACTCACAAAGTCACTGAGCGAAGAATTAAAAATTATTTATTAGTTGCATCGACCAAATTAAATATTATCCCATGTAAATTAATTTTATGTCAACACTTGCATAAGAAAGGGTTAAACTTCTGGACAATTTAGCAACACATGATTTGAAGCTGATTTGTACTCCATACTACTTAGGCCCCTTTTTGTTCGATATTTAGAACCTTAGCCTGGTTGATTGATTATGGATATTGGTGGATATAATGGATCAATCACAATCACCACATTGTGCCGATTGGGCATATTTCTAGCTTATGTCACATGATTGTCAAAGTAGTAAGAACAAAAATGGGCATTTTCCTTTGCATGATAGGCTTCGCATATGGATCCTTCAAACCTGTTCCTCTATTTAATAAATCATTTACACTTGCTGATAGCCCTGCACATTGTCATATTAGACGATAACGTTAAAGAAAATTACAAGAATATATCATTACCTATCGAATGGATACATCCACTTGCATTGAACATGACCTCCAATTGCGCCTCATGTACAAGGTGAATTAGAAGGTGTTCCATCACATAAAAAAAACTACATGGAAAAATCCTTTCCTGCTTATTACTGATTACAGAAATGTTTCGATTCATTTGAAATAGGTTTGTTCCCTTAATGTGGTAGAACATAAGTCTTTGAAGAACAAATTTATCTCTGTGATGGGTTTTCATATATTTTCAGGCAAACCGCAAAATACAATAGGGATTAAGGTTTCCATGAATATATGACAATCATGAATTTTCACATGAGTCAGCTTTCCCTCAAGCATATTAGCACATTTTTCCAGGTTCGATGCATATCCCTCGGGCATCTTTAGATTTGTAACCCACTCACAAATCTTTTGTCTTTGTTCCAAAGTGAATGTGTAGTTGGACTTGGGCTTGAACACCTTACCATTGTTCCCAGACTACAAATGTAACTCAGGTCAACTGCAATACTATTGTAAGTCCAGTCTAGCCTTCGGGTTATGTTTTTTCTTATTCTTATCATCCATCACTGTTTTGAACAAATTGTCAAAATAGTTCTATTCAATATGTATGACATCAAGATTGTATCAGAGAAGATTGTCCTTCCAATAAGGAAACTCCCAAAATATGCTCGGTTTTGTCCAGTTATGAGTAACACCATATCAAGGAAATCTAGAAGATGGGGCAAGGGTAACATTAGTGAAGTTCTGAAACCTCTCCGAAACAAATTGGAGGTGGCAAATGATGTTCAAATGTATTCTTTTTGAATGCGTTCTTCATCCTTCTGAACTTATGATCAATTGGTAAGAACTGACGATGAAAATCAAACCATGACTGATTTCAACCATGTCTTAAAGTGAACTCTTTACCATTTTCTATGTAGTAAGGACATGCTAACTTTCCGGAAGTCATCTACCTAGACAATACTCCATATGCAAGAAAATCATTAATGGTCCACATTAAGTTAGCATGCAAGTTGAAAATTTGCTAGGTTGATATATCATATGTCTCAACTCCATTATACTACAACTATTAAGCTCATCAACCAGTGGTTGCAAATATACAACAATCAAACTCTTTGGATTGGGGGGTCTAGGAATAATACAATTTTAAAAAATATATGTACTAGTCATACACATTTCAAGGGTAAGATTATATGGCATAATAATGACTGAACAACATGAATATGGTGTTGCAAAAACAGAAAATGGCGTGAAATCATCAGCACACAAACCCAACTGAACATTCCTTAGTTTACTAGCATAATCCGGATACGGCCTATCAAAATGCTTCCAAGTTTCCCCATCTGAAGGATGACACATAATACCACACGATCTTCTAATTTCATAGTGCCATCTCATATGAGAAGCGAAACTCATCGATGAGTACAACCTCTTTAATATAGGAATAAGAGGTAAGTAATGCATCAACTTCACAACAGCCTTCTTGTCACGACCCCAAATTTTTCGGTTGTGATGGCGCCTCTCGCAGTAATAGGCCAGCCGATTTGACATTTATAACATAAAAGGTCATTTTCTTAATTCATTTAATAATCAGTTAATATCACAAATCTTTCGTCTAAACATTTCAAACAAACGAAAGAAATATGCAAAACATCAAACACTGCCCGATCCCGGTATCACTAGTCATGAGCGACTAAAATACAGTGTGATACTGTCTACTCAATACCAGATGAGTCTGATGAAAACAAATACTAAAAGATAGGAAGGAGAAAGGTAGGACTACATACATCGTGCAGCTACCTTTCTAACTCTGGAAATGCTCTGAAGGAAGGGAACAACTCTCACTCGGATGCCCTGGCACCTGGATCTGCACATAAGGTGCAAGGAGTAACGTGAGTACGCCAATTCAGTAAGTAGAAATTATAAATAAAGGCTGAGTGCAGTGATGAGTATTTAAAATCATATACATATCATAACATAAAAACCTCAGTGGGAATAATAAGATCATATCCGTAATTAAATTAAAAACATCTAGTAAAAACACCAGTTTCAATGAAAGTCATTAAAACATTTTTCAACATTTTTAATAGAGGCTCAGTATAAGGAAGAGTGAAAATAGTATTTTCATAAAATAAGCCCCTCGGGCAAAGTATCACTCATATATATAGCCCATCAGGAAGTCTCTCAGTCACTCGTGACTCAACTCTCATCAATCAACTCTCGCACTCAGCACTCTCGCTCCATAGATATATTACAATAACTGCTGTGTCATGTAGCCCAATCCATATATATATATATATATATATATATATATATATATATATATATATATATATATATATATATATATATATATATATATATGTAACGATGTGGCGTACATCCCGATCCTTAACTATCCTCACAATCCGGCCCTCGGCCTTACTCACTCGTCAACCTCACAAGCCACTCGGGCATTTCAGTACAAACTCAGGGAACTCAACCCAAAATATTATCATATTTCAAAATAGAGTAATGAACAAGATTAAACTATAAACAAGTATAAACCATGACTGAGGATAATGTTTTCTATCAAGACAATGTGAGGATAATAGTAAAATACTCCTAAGGGTCCAAACAATACGTCACAAGGCCCCAAATATAGTATTCAACCCAAATTAACAAAATTATTTCTAAAACACATAGATTTCGTATAGAGTTTATCAAAATATGCAACTCTACAGTTGCCACGGGATGGACCAAGTCACAACCCCGTAGGGTGCACGCCCACACCCCCATCACCTAGCATGTGCGTCACCTCATTTATCGAAATAGCACAATATTCTGGGGTTTCATACCCTCATGTCTAGATTTACAATCGTTAATTACCTCGAACCGGATGAAAATCTACTCCATAATGCCCTTGCCTCTCGATTCGGTCTCAAATCGCCCTAAATCTATCCAAAATCAGAATCATGTCATCAATATATGCCAAAGGAACAAAGCCCATGCGGAAATTATCAAATTAAATCAAATTCCTGAAATTGGACAAATGCAACCCCCGGGCCCACGTCTCTGAATCATATCCCTCAAGATCCAACTCGTCCAAAAATGGTGAAGAAATGTAGAAATTCATGAAGATAACCTTTTATACTTTCTGCCCAGCGATTTCCATATCTGCGGTCCATTACCCGCTCCTGTGGGATCGCTTATGAGGTTAAACCACCTGCATATGCAGTTTTCACTTATTTGGCCATAGCCGCATTTGCAGCTTAATACTTGCACTTGCGGTCACGCAGGTGCGCTCCTCCTCTCGCATCTGCGGGTCCTGGCCTTCTTGGACTTAACCACTTCTGCAATTGCTCTAGCGCTTATGCGACCTCACACCTGCAGTCCCCAAGCCGCAGGTGCGGTTATGACTGCTGAAGGTATTCTTCAGCACTTCCTCAAATACTATCCTTGATCCGTCAACCTCCCGAAATCAACCCGAGACCCTCAGGATCTCAACCAAACATACGAATAAGTCACATATCACCATTAAAACTTATTCCAATCTTCGAAACAATAAAATAACATCAAAACACCAAATCATCCCCGGATTCAAGCCTAAGGATTTCCATACTTTCGAATTTCGCAAATGATGCAAAAACTTATCAAATCTCATCCGAATGACCTGAAATTTTGTACACACGTGACAAATGACACAACATGCCTACTCCAATTTACATAATTCTATTTCGACCTCGATATCTGTTGATACCAAAATTTTTCCTATGTATTTTTATACACAAAATACTTTGTAAATGACATATGTATGCATATATAAGCTACTAAGGATTTTAGTATTTTTCCCAATATTTTTAAAATATTTTTAAATTAATTTATTATCCATTTTAACAATACAAGATCAATAATTATTCCCAAAAATATCAATTTTGTTGAATAACTTATTTTATTCCCACCTTTGTACCAAAATATAGTCAAGAAAATTTGTATATTTTTATAAATTTATCTGGTATTTTAAAAGCTAAATTGCATATAATTGTAATTTTACCCTATTTTAAGTTTAATAGTATTTTATAATTGTAAAAATGGGTTCCAACATTTTTAAATTAATATTTATGTGTTATTAACTGACTAAGTACTTTTAATTCATTTTTAAAATCATGTTTACTATTTTTATAAAAATAAAAGGGAAAACTAGCTATTTAACATTCAACCTCATTTCTTTGCAATTTCAACCTATTCACATTTCAATTTTAGCCTTCAAATTGACCCAATCCCAACTCCAATTGGACTGGACCAATTTCATTTTTGCCCAACCCCTTAACCCTTTATTTAACTCGCTCGAATTTTCTTTCAATCCAGGACGTTGATCATTTTGATCAACGGCCAGGATCACCCCTTTCCATTTTAACCCCAAATAACCTACCCTAATCCCTCATTTCATTCTGATAGTCGCCTTTGAAATACTTTCGTCTCTTATACTTTCTCAACGGTTCTTCAAAATTCTAATCGTCTCTTGCCCTTTTCAACCACCACTCCACCGGAATCCATGGCTTCTCAGGCCATGGATGGCCTGTACTCCCCCCTCTACCATTAAACCATGGTTGTTAAAAGTGTTGAAGTTTGACCTCGACGGTTCTCTTTCAGATCTTCTCAGATCTTTGGTTCTATGGCTTCTCCGGCCTTTGCTCAGGCATATTCAAGCCTCAAGAGCCTGATTCTCACTCATCCGACTCAAGATCTGGATTTCTTCCAAGCCTTTCTCATTTCTAAGGTTTCTCTGAAACCCTAAGATACTCGGGGTTTTTCTTTGTTGTTTTCTTATATCTATGATGTATCTGTCATTTACTCGACTTTTAAAGTTTTTTACCCAAATTTTATTTTCAAAATCATTTGTTTTCGATTTAGGGTTTCTGAAAGATTTTCAAAATATCTTTCTGATTCTTTTCTTTATGTGTGTTTGTCTATATTATGTTCATGTGTTTTCTTTTCTACCACGCATGTATTGTTCTTCTATTTTTCTTTCTACTATACTTTGTATTATATTGTGCCTTTAAACTAGGCTCGCATGTCAATCTTTGTTATGATCTTCTATCTATTCTTAGCTATATTCTATTGTATGTGTTCTTACTGAGTTCTTAAGTTGTTTGCCTTTGCTGAACTTCTGTTTGAGTCCTAAACATGCTTCATTTACTATTTCTTGAATTTATACCATTTCTTCTCTATTCTGAACTTGCTTAAATTCTGAGCTTTTCTCGAACATGTTCTTTATGCTTTCAAACCTTCTATCATGTCTGTCGGTTTCTCATGAGTCTTTAAAAGAGATGGCTTGCCTTCTCATCTCTATGTCTGATTCAATTTGAAACCCTAGGATTTGGGGGTTTCTTTGGCAAGTTTGATTAGGGTTCTACTTTGGAACCCCGAACTATCAGACTCATTCTAAGTACTATGAACTGAATTTGAAACTCTTTGCTTATGATTCCGAAACCTTTCTATGCCTGTCTTTTCTAATTAGCATGACAACTCCCTCTTGCTGATATTTATGTGCTTTATATATGAAAAGTTCTTCTTTCAAAAAAGGTCTTGCCAATTATTGATTTATTTCGAATTCTTTTAGTAAGGTTTAATTGATTGTTATTGATTTTCCTTACGTAAAAACCTTTTCTCTCTTTTCCTGACTTGGTTCATTCGAACAAAACCTGCAATTTTGGATTTTACTGACTGTTTGATTGATTCCCTTTCCTTATTTTTCAAAACCGTGTACCACTGAACTTTGACTTAAATAACTCCTGTGTATTTACCCTTCTTGTGTTACTTTGGAAAATATTTTAATCAAATTCTTTCTTAATTGTCTTTTACCCATTTGAAATCAAAATCTCTTAACAAAAGGGAGACTTTATGTGATTGATTGCAAGAACTATTTTCTTACTTGTTTTCTGCACTATAAAAGGGGCACGACCCTTCTAAACTTAGACCACCTTGAACCTTCAGTTCAACACCTTCAACTTACATTACTCACACATTTACAATTCAGTACTTCTTTGAGTTAAATACTCGAGCACACATTATTCACTTGCAATTTGAATACTCTTGCAACATTCTGTTCTCTTTTGAGATCTTTTGGACTGTTTGCCTGCAACTTGGTTTTTCAAGACTATTGTTTTACTTGTTTGTTTCCCTGAAATTGGTATGTCTCAATTTTGATTTTAGCTTCTTCCCTATGTGTTTACTTTACAGTTGGTACACTCTTGTCTACTTTACTGTTCATATTGTGTATTAAATATGCTACTCTCCCTGTGCATTTGTTGTTTGTTATGAATTTCCATACCCCCACTCCCTTATATGTGTTTGAGTTAAGGACCATGCATGGCAGTATCCAAATTGCTGCTCATGTTTAGACCTGATCCTCAATGGATCCTAACTCCCATACAAATGTTGCTGACAGGCTGGTTAGGGGTATGCTAGCACTTCTAAATTGCTGGGATGACCACCAGGCTGCCATGGCCTTCCTAGAATCCCATCTATTGCACTTACACTAATTCCTTGTTTCTAACTTCTGCCCCCTATGAGCCTTGCTTTGGGACCTTGAGTTCTCTCTGAACTTGGACATTTGAGGGCTGGCCCTTCTACACTGCACTTTAATTCAATTCTACAACTTATTTTGGGTGTAAGCACTGCCTGGAGTTCATGAAGCTCCTGAGAACTTTGACACACCCAAAAATTGAGAAAGGCTTTGGAAATTAGATCGTTGGAAGTTGGCTTATTTCATATCTCAGACCTGGGGTCTGAATTAGGCTCTTCTTGGTTGGAATATTTAATTTCTGATGTAATTTTACTTTTATTGATTCATTGGGTTGTAATAATTTGTAATAACTTATGGAGGTATATAGTAAAAGTGGGGGGTGGGGTGGGGGGTGGCGGGTCACTCATGTATGCATATGGGTAGACATCATATTCTTAGAATTTTATTCCTGCAATCCTATCTATAGTTCATCATCTATGCATGTCATATAGAAATCCTGTCTATAGTTCTTCATCTATGCATGTCATATGGAAATCATGTCTATAGTTCTTCATCTATGCATGTTATATAGAAATCCTGCTTATAGTCCTTCACTTATACATTTCATCCTGTCTAGTTCTGCACTTATGCATGCCTTATAGAAATCCTGCTTATAGTTATGCATTTATGCATATATAGATACCATGTCCTTAAGGTTCTGCATTCATATAGATACCATGACTATAGTTTTCTGCATTCTTGCATCATATAGATAACCTGCCTATAGAACCTTTTCAATTCTGCATTTACGTCCATCATTAGGCAAACGATTTATAGGTTTAAAATAACAAAAGTCTACATATAGAAATCATGTCTATAAGTTTCTGCACTTCTGCATATAGAAATCATGTCTATAAGTTTCCGCACTTCTGCATATAGAAATCATGTCTATGAGTTTTTGCACTTCTGCATATACGTATTTCATTAGGCAAACAGTCTATAGATTAAAATAATAACAAGTTGCATTCCCGCATCCTGATAATCGTTTAAAAACCAACAACACTTAGAAATCATGCCTATAGGAGTAACCAGTTGAATCTGATTCGTCTCTTCATCTACAAGTCTAAAATCAGTAGTAATGTCGCCAAAAATCAGTAGAACTTGTGTTTTTTTTCTATAATCAATAAGCCTTCATTAAAATCAGTGTAAGCATTGTTAGATATCATGCATATAGGTCTCACCTAGGAAATCCATTAGGTGATTAATTAACTGCACCAGTTTTTGATAATTACAACCAGCAGGTAGGCTTAATTTGGACTTCTTATCTGAAAATTTGTGATAAATCAGCCACGCCTTAATGTTTAAGTTTAATTTAGACCATACCAGTATATGTAAGTCATGCTAAATAATTTTTTACTTTAAGTGAGGAGGCCTGTTTGAGCCTTTAAACTGCTATATTTTTCCCCTTAACTGCTTTATGTGTTTTGTTTGTCGCATTAGAATTTTCTCCTTTTAAAACTTTGAAAAGCCAAATCTTCCTTCCCTTTAGGATTAGTAGTCCCAAATGCTTCCGGGACTAATAGGATCGGGGCGGGTACTAGCATGCAATAAGTAATGAGACCATTCCGCGATTTAATACCTTAATGGGGGTGGGTAAGGGTAGGCATGGATATGATGATCACGCGTTAACACCACGTGTATAAATAATTATCGGGTGTTGTGTGGGGTGATCCATATTATTTATAAACCTAGGACCCCCTTCCCTCTTTGCTTGTTTACTTCATTTTTCCAGAATTTTAAAATTGCTTTGTTTTCAGTTCTTCAATTTCTTCTTTTACTTCAATTACTTGCACCTATTAGCAAATCTCTTTTTTAATTGTTGGATTTTCACTACTATTTCTTCCCAAACTTCCGCCCCCTTTTAATCCTTTTCTAATTTACTTGCATCTATTATTTGACCCCTTCACTTTTACTTGTGTATCTTTTCTTTAATTATAAAACTACCTTCTCCCAAATTTCAGCACTCTTTAAACCTCTTATACTTCTTTTATTCGCAACCATTATGTGAAATTATCTAATATTCACGATGCTTGCTTGTTTTTTTGTTTGTATTTAAAGTCACAATTGTAGCATGGCCGGGAACCACACTAGTGAATCTTAAGGGGTGCCTAACACCTTTCCCTCGAGATAATTTCAAGCCCTTACCCATTCTCTGGTCCTTCGTTTTTTTTTAGTTAAATTTCTTCTTAGTGTCCTAATTCACTTAATAATTAGGTGGCGACTCTTCTAAATTGCAAACCCAATTCCCAAAAGGAAAAGAGTTGTCTGCCCAAATATCATAAACCCGATTTCGCGAGAAAGAGGGGGCATCGACAATATCCAGATTTTCACTGCCGACTGGAAAATTACAAATTTCCAATTTCTCCAATTCAAGCCTAATTCTACCACGGACCTCCAAATTACATTCCGAACACGTTCCTAAGTCCAAAATACTAGACGAAGCTATCTGAACCATCAGAATTCACACTCAAGACCTTCTATACATAAGTCAACATCTGGTAGAGATTTCTCCAACTTAAGCTCTTAAATTAGAGACTAAATGTCTCATTTCACTCCAAGACCCCTCCAAACACAGAAATACCAACACGATATGATAAAATACCACTGAACAACACATAAAGAAGCAGAAATGGTGAAAGCATAGATGTAACTCATGAAACGGTCGACAAGGTCGTTAAACTTCTTCCCGCTGGAAAGCTGCTTAAAAAGAGGTTTTTCACAAAATTTACAGCTTTCTAAATCTGCATCACCTATATAATACAACACGCAACCATCTTCACAACAATTGATTCTTATAGACGATAGTCCTAATTTAGAAAATAATCTTTTAGCCTTATAGAAATCTTCATATATGTTAAAAGTTAGGCCAACTAGTTCACTCATAAGGCCAATTAAATAATCCATTCCCGCTTGAGAAATATTGGTATTTGATTTAATACTTAATAATCTAACTGCAACAGACAAGTGAGAGTGTATAGTCCCTTGTCTTAGTGGACGACTAGCGACCTCTAACTGTTCATAAAAATATTTTGCCTCTTCGTTAGGAGGTTGTTCAACACTTTCATGGGTTTCAAAATCGAAGTGCATCCTTAAAGAATCCGCAACCATTTTATGGTATCTAGGATGTTGAACGCTATTCTCCACTGACCTACTACTTTCACCAACAACTACATTATGAAATACACCATCAGTACCATCAACCTCTCCATGACTAGTTCACACAAAATAATTATAAGCAACTCCCTGCTATAAAGATGAGTCGTAACATCCTCCAGACCAAAAAAATGCAAACACTTGCACTTCTTACAAGGACACCTAATCATCCCTCCAATCCAAAATGGTTCGAGTGACATTGCATGCCTAATAAATTCCTTAACCCCTTCTATAAATTTTTCCCTAAAAAATGACGATTAGGATAATTCCTATTACACATCTAACTACGATATTCCATCAACATAAAGAACAAATAAATTACATGCTATATTAATCATAATTCAAATTAATTTATAGAATTAAGTAACATAATAAACTTTAGTTACAAAGTACAATATTTACTTACTAGAATATTGATAGTTAAGCCATTCAATTAGACCAACTCATTCAATTATAATTTGTTAGCACACTCAAATGATCTAGCATAATTAGTCAAGACTAATTTTTCCACTATGATATTTCATCTACATAGAGAATAAATAAATTACATGTTGTATTAATTTGAAAGTTCACATATATCCCTAAATAAATTCTTTTAAAATTCAGTTGTAAGAAGTAATTTGAAAGTTCAAATGTATCCCTAAATATCACATGCTCAAAAATTATAATAAGATTAAAGACCTCTAATATGAACAATCCATAATTATATCAACTCACAATTATACTACTAAACTTAATTAAACATTAACTAAACCCTAATTTATACTGTTAAAATAATTAAAATTACTTAAATTCAAAAATATAGATAACTAACCTTGAAATACTATTAGCACCTAAGACATGCATCTAGGTCTTCCAAAATGTAAAAATTCAAAATTACACAAAATACCGATTCACAAAGAGGGGCTAGAGTACAAATATGAACTCTTCTAATATGAACAATCCTAAATGATAAATGATAACACATGAAATATTTCAAAGGTTCTATGACAAGGCAACACACACTAATACAACTAAATTTAATTAAATATTAACTAAACCTTAATATATACAATTAAATAATTAAAACTAATTAAATTGAAAAATTTATATAACTAACCTTGAATAGGATGTGGGGTTTGATTTTAAGTGGCGAAATGCATCGGGGCTGGCAGAACAGTGGCAGAGGCTGGCAGCGGTAGTGTGGAGGACGAAACATTTGCTGGGGAGGGAGTGAGACTTCTAGGTGCTTTGCTTTATGTGAGGAGGGAGATAGGAGTAGATTTTTGGTGGGGATTTGGGGGAACCGCGATAGTGGGAAGGAGAAGAAGAGAGATGGAAGAGAGATAGAGAAAAGAGGCGAAATGGAGAAAACAACGTCTGGGCCAGGCCTAATCAAAAATTTCCTACAGACTTCGGCCAAAACTTTCGATCGAAAATATTAAGTGCCCTTTGACCATTTACCTGGACATTACCAATCGAAATCGGTTAGAAATTAATTTTAAATTATTTTTATAATTAATTTTATTATAATATCGATCGAAGTATATATATATATATACACACACACAGAAAAAAAAAACCTGAATGGCTTTTTTAGGTCCAATTCCATCAATTTTGGTTGAGGCAATTCTTACTTATTCATCGCCAGCTAATCTAGCTCCTGAAATATATAACATTCTTGATCCTTCCTTTTACTAGTCTTCTCGGCTGAAATCATAAATTGGTTGTCTCCTCTCTGATGAATTTTCTATAGGTAGAACTACTGTGAGCGATCTAAACTAATCTACCTCTCTCTACGAAATCAAAAAACTTTCTCAAGAAAAGGAGTCTCATTAACAGCTGAATATGCCATATATATATATATATATATATACTAGCTATAAATATATATATATATATATATATATATATATATATATATTCCATTAAATCTTATAACTTACTATACTATATGTACATCTTATATCTAGGTGTCACGGCCCCAACCCCGGTCGTGATGGTGCCCAACACATTGCTAGGTAAGCCCGACCAATTATCAATCATAATCCCTCTCTTATAGAGTTCATCACCAATTAATAGAGTTTAATTGCAAAAATTAGCATAAATAGAAGCCTGAAACAGTAGATAAAATATGCGGAAATCATAATAACACCACTACATATCCCACCGATCCGGTGTCAGAAGTCAAGAGCCTCTTTTACAAGTTTGCAAACAGCCTAAAACAGAGATAGTCTAAGAATACTAAAAACAAACAATATAGAAGGAGAAATCGGGTCTGCGAACGCCATGCAGCTACCTTGATGACTCCGGTGAATGATGAACAACAAGAACACTCTCTCTATGCCACCTGGATCTGCACAAAAGGTGCAGGGAGTAATGTGAGTACTCCGGCCCTGTGGGTAATAATCATAAATAATGGCTAACAGTAAGAAATCACGAACAGGCACTAAGCAGTTCTATATCAAGTAGTAAATCAACTAAAAACAGCAAAATAATGAATAAGTCAAGTTATATATCTTTAAATCAGGTAAAACATATAGTTTATCAGGTATTTAACAGTTATATTTCCATTCCTTATACA
>MU744669.1:136461-165525 GCA_026770625.1 Nicotiana glauca | reverse complement strand
AAGCCATATATATATATATATATATATACTAGCTATAAATATATATATATATATATATATATATATATATATATATTCCATTAAATCTTATAACTTACTATACTATATGTACATCTTATATCTAGGTGTCACGGCCCCAACCCCGGTCGTGATGGTGCCCAACACATTGCTAGGTAAGCCCGACCAATTATCAATCATAATCCCTCTCTTATAGAGTTCATCACCAATTAATAGAGTTTAATTGCAAAAATTAGCATAAATAGAAGCCTGAAACAGTAGATAAAATATGCGGAAATCATAATAACACCACTACATATCCCACCGATCCGGTGTCAGAAGTCAAGAGCCTCTTTTACAAGTTTGCAAACAGCCTAAAACAGAGATAGTCTAAGAATACTAAAAACAAACAATATAGAAGGAGAAATCGGGTCTGCGAACGCCATGCAGCTACCTTGATGACTCCGGTGAATGATGAACAACAAGAACACTCTCTCTATGCCACCTGGATCTGCACAAAAGGTGCAGGGAGTAATGTGAGTACTCCGGCCCTGTGGGTAATAATCATAAATAATGGCTAACAGTAAGAAATCACGAACAGGCACTAAGCAGTTCTATATCAAGTAGTAAATCAACTAAAAACAGCAAAATAATGAATAAGTCAAGTTATATATCTTTAAATCAGGTAAAACATATAGTTTATCAGGTATTTAACAGTTATATTTCCATTCCTTATACACAGTAATCATATATCTCTCACAATAGCCAAAATCATCATAACCGCTGCGGCGTGCAGCCCGATTCGTACATCGCTGTGGCGCACAACCCAATCCATATAAATAGTCAATTGCGCTTATTGGGGGTGTGCAGACTCCGCGAGGGGCTCCTATAACCCAAGCACTATATTGCTGCAGCGTGCAGCCCGATCCACATATATATTTGCTGTGGTGTGCAGCCCGATCCATATAAGTATTTGCTGCGGCGTGCAGCCCGATCCATATAAGTATTTGCTGTGGCGTGCAGCCTGATCCATAACGTATATAACATCCTCACTATTGGGTTCTCAACCCCTCTCAGTCATTATAATCATAGCCTCTCGGGCACAATAATATAAGGTAGGGATCTTAGCCCATATATTTCTTTCATTTAGGATTAACATTTCAAAAACCGGTTCATATTGTTTTAAACAATTAGAAACATGACTGAGGATATGGTTCTTAGCAAATAAAGTGAGGAAAATCAGTCAAATCCCCCTAAGGGTTCTACAGGTCGGCACAAGGCCCCAAACATGGCAACTAGCCCAAATCATAATAATAATAAACAAGCCTCAGTAAAAAACGCTGTAAAATCATCAATCGCGAGGGACCAGGTCATAATCCCCAGTAGTAATAGACCCCACACTCTTGATAAAGCGTGTGCCTCAATACAATATAGCACTATGCTGTGCAAATCCGGGGTTTCAAACCCTCAGGGCATCATTTACAATCATTACTCACCTCGAACCGGCTAAAGCTCTAGCTCGCTATGCCCTTACCTCTCAAATATGCCTCCTCGCGCGTCGAATCTGACCAAAATCACAATGAATACGTCACAATAGGCTAAGGGAACAAAACCCAAGCAAAAATAATCGAAAAATATCAAAAATCCCGAAATTAGCAAAACTTGAGCCCCGAGCCCACTTATTGAAATTCAGAAACTTTTACATCAACAGGCCCCTATCTCGCCACGATTCTATGCATATAAAGAACACTAAAATCGGAGTCCTAATGACCCCTCAAATCCCAATTTGAAATCTCAAAATCCCAAGCCCTAGTTCTTCCATTTTTGGCTAAATTTCCATGAATTTCAAGGTTGATTCCACAATTTAATTACGTTTTTAGTTCGTAAAACTTACCTCCAATCAATCCTCTTAGAATCCCTCTTCAATTCCTCCCAAATAGCTCTCAAAATGCTCAGCAATGGTAGAAAAATGACTTAGGCTCGCGGATAAAATGTTTAAAAACCTACTGCACAGTTCCAGACATTCCTTCATCGCGTTCGTGACCTTAGTCTCGTGAATGCGAAGCACACTTATAATTTTCCCAAAAATAACCTTATGCGAACGCGACTCACTAATCACAAACGCGGTTCTTCATATTCTAAACCTACGCGGATGTGCCCCCCCTACATGCGAACGTGAAGGACAAATCTCCACTGGACCTAAATCCTTATACACCTACGTGGAACTGCTTATGCGAACATGAAGCATGAATTCCTAACCTTCTGCGAACGCGACACCTCAAACGTGAACACAAAGGTCTAAATCCTGGCCTTCAAATTTCCTTCTACGCATTCACGACTTACCTACGCGAACGCGAAGGGTTAATTTCTGCAACACTGAACTCCCAAAATCTGCAACTTTTAAACTTTAAAATTGGCCCGATTGACCATCCGAAACTTACCCGAGGCCCCCGGGACCTCAACCAAGAGTACCAACCCATTCAAACTTGTTCCAATCATCAAAACACCTCAAACAACACCAAAACCATCCAATTACATCGAATTCAAGCCCAAGTTATTCTAAAACTTTCGAAACACGCATTTGATCAAAAACCCAAACAAATCACCTCCGAATGACCTGAAATTTTGCACACATATCACAAATCACATAACGAAGCTACAACAACTCTTCCATTCTGACCCTCGGATAAAAATTTCACCTATCAACCGAAAATCGCCAAAATACTAACTTTGCCAATTCAAGCCTAATTCTACATCGAACCTCCAAAACCATGTCCGATTACACTCTTAAGTCACAAATCATCCCCTGGAGCTAACCATACCATCGTAAATCACATCCGAGCCCTCTAACACATAAGTCAATGTCTGGTTGACTTTTTCAAGCTAAGCTTTCCTTAAAGAGACTAAGTGTTTCATTTCCTACCAAAACCTCTCCAAACCAACTCGATCACACAAGACACGGATAATGAAGTATAAAGAAGCAGAAATGGGGGGGGGGGATAGGGCCGTAACTCATGAGATGACGGGTTGGGTCTTCACAACCTTCCCAACTTAAACAAACGCTCGTCCTCGAGCGAGTCAAGAAATAAACCTGAAGCCTCAAACAGGTGAGGATATCTGCTCCGCATCTCCCGCTCGGTCTCCTAGGTAGCCTCCTTCACGAGCCGACCTCTCCACTGAAGCTACATCCTTTGACGTTAATTTTCGAACCTGGCGCTTCAAAATGGCTGCTAGCTCTAAATCATAAGTCAAATCACCCTCCAACTGAACTGTACTGAAATCCAAAACATGGGACAGGTCTCCAATATATTTTCGGAGCATAGAAACATGAAAAACTGGATGCACACTCAGCAAGATGGGTGACAAGGCAAGCTCATAAGCCATCTCTCCAATCCTCCGAAGTACCTCAAAAGGCCCAATGAATCACGGACTCAACTTTCCTTTCTTTCTGAATCTCATAACACTCTTAGTGGGCAAAACCTTCAACAGGACTTTCTCACCAACCATGTAGGATACATCTCAAACCTTCCGGTCCGCATAGCTCTTCTGCCTCGACTGCGCCATACGAAGTCTCTCCTGAATTACCTTCACTTTATCCAAAGCATCCTGAACCAAATCTCTCCCCAATAGTCTAGCCTTATCGAGCTCGAACCAACCAACTAGAGATCTACATCACCTCCCATACAATGCCTCATACGGAACCATCTGAATACTCGATTGGCAGCTGTTGTTGTAGGCAAACTCTGCAAGCGGTAGGAACCGATCCCATGACACTCCAAAGGATATTCTCTAGTATCTGAATGGTGCACTCGGACTGTCCGTCCATCTAAGGGTGAAAGGCTATGCTCAACTGTACCTGAGTACCCAACTCTCATTGAACAGACTACCAAAACTGAGAAGTAAACTGAGTGCCCCGATATGATATGATGGAAACTGAGACACCATGCAACCGAACGATCTCCCGAATGTAAATCACCGACAGTCGCTCTGAAGAATAAGTAGTACAAATAGGAATGAAGTGTGCGGACTTGGTCAGCCTGTCTACAATCACCCAAATAGCATCAAACTTTTTCAAAGTGCGTGAGAGTCCGGTAACAAAATCCATAGTGATCCTTTCCCACTTCCACTCGGGAATGACCATCTGCTGATGCAAGCCACCCGGTCTCTGATGCTCATATTTCACTTGTTGACAATTGAGACACCGGGCTACAAAATTTACAATATCTTTCTTCATCCTCTGCCACCAATAGTGCTGTCTAATATCCTGATACATCTTCGCGGCACCCGGATGAATGGAATACCGCAAGCTGTGGGCCTCCTCCAATATCAACTCCCGAAGCCCATCCACATTGGGCATGAAAATACGGCCCTGCATCCTCAACACACCATCATCACTAATGGCCACATCTCTAGTATCATCATGCTGAACCCTATCCTTAAGGACAAGCAAATGCGGATCATCATACTGGTGCTCTCTAATGCGATCATATATGGAAGACCGAGAAACAACACATGCTAACACCCGATTGGGCTCTGAAATGTCTAATCTCACAAATCAATTGGCCAAGGCCTAGACATTAACTGCAAGGGGTCTCTCCCCAACTAGAATGTACGCCAAACTCCCCATACTCACTACCTTTCGGCTCAAAGCATCGGCCACCACATTGGCCTTCCCTGGATGGTACAGAATAGTAATATCATAATCCTAAAGCAACTCTAGTCATCTCCGCTGCCTAGAATTAAGATCTTTTTGCTTGAACAAATGCTGAAGACTGCGATGATCGGTGAATACCTTACAAGATACACCATACAAGTAGTGCCTCCACATCTTCAATGCGTGAACTATAGCAGCCAACTCCAAATCATGAACAGGGTAGTTCTTCTCATGGGGCTTCAACTGATGAGAAACATAAGCATACCCTCCTGCATCAACACACAACCAATCCCAACTCTCGAAGCATCGCAATACACAGTATATGAACCTGAAGCTGATGGCAAAACCAGTACTGGAGCTGTGGTCAAAGCTATCTTGATCTTCTGAAAGTTCTCCTCACACTCGTCTGACCATGCAAATAGAGCACCATTTTGAGTTAACTTGGTCAAGGGCAATGCAGTGGATGAAAATCCTTAAACAAACCGGCGATAATAGCCTGCCAGCCCAAGAAAGCTACAAACCTTTATTTTTGAGGACGGTTTAGGCAAACTCTAAACTGCCTCTATCTTCTTCGGATCAGCCTGGATACCCTCACTGGAAACCACGTGTCCCAAGAAAGCCACTGAACTGAGCCAAAACTTGCACTTGGAGAACTTTGCATAAAGCTTCTTCTCTCTCAATCTCTGCAATGCAACTCATAAATGCTCTGCGTGCTCCTCCTGACTATGCAAGTACACCAGAATATCATCAACGAAAACAATAACGAACGAATCCAGATAAGGCTAAAATACACTGTTCATCAAATGCATGAACGCTGCTGGGGCATTGGTCAGCCTGAAAGACATGACAAGAAACTCATAGTGACCATATCTAGTCCTGAAAGCAATTTTATGAATATCTGCGTCCCTGATCTTCAACTGGTGATAACCCGAACAGAGATCAATCTTGGAAAACACCCTCACTCCATAAAGCTGGTCAAACAAATCATCAATGCGAGGCAGTGGATACTTGTTTTTAATTGTTACCTTGTTGAATTCCCTATAATCGATGCACATTCTTATTGTGCCATCCTTCTTCTTCACAAACAAAACCGGCGCACCCCATGGTGACACACTAGGCCGAATGAACCCCTTATCTAGGAGTTCCTGAAGCTACTCCTTCAATTCTTTCAGCTCCACTAGTGCCATACGATATGGTGGAATAGAGATGGGCTGAGTGCCCGGCACCAGGTCAATACCAAAATCAATTTCCCTGTCCGGTGGCATACCCGGCAGGTTTGCATGAAATACATTGGGAAAATCCCTCGCCACTATAATAGAATCAATACTAGGAGTCTCAGTTCCGACATCCCTCGCAAAAGCAAGATATGAGAGAAAACCCTTCCCAACCAAACGCTGGGCCTTCAAGAAAGAAATCACTCTACTCGGAACATAATCAATCACACCATGCCACTCGATCTGCGGTACACCCAGCATAGCCAAAGTGACTGTCTTAGCATGATAGTCTAGAATAACATGGCATAGAGATAACCAATCCATGCCCAAAATAATATCAAAGTCCACTATGCTCAATAGCAATAGATCAACTCGGGTCTCTAGACCCCCAATAGTCATAACACATGACCGGTACACACGCTTCACAACAACAGTGTCACCCACCGGGGTAGAAACATGAACAGGTAAAGCAAGAAACTCCTAGGGCACACTCAAATAATAAGCCAAATATGAGGACAAATAAGAATAGGTGGAACCGGGATCAAATAATAAAGAGGCATCTCTGTGGCAGACTGAAACAATACCTATAATAATAACATCTGAAGCAATGGCATCTGTCCTGCCTGGAATAGCATAAAAACGAGCCTGGCCACTGCCTGATTGACCTCCCCCCCGGGGAGACCCCTGGCTGCCTGATCTCCACCCCTAGCTGGCTGGGCGGGCGGTAAAGTAACTGGAGCAGAAGTTGAGGCTTGACCCCTCTACAGATGTTGATCATCACGGAGTCGAGGGCACTGCCTCATCATGTGACCAAACTCTCCGCACTCATAACAACTACCCGGTGCTGTAGATGGGGACTAAAGGGAACCCCTCGCACCTGAGTGACTAGCAGATGCACTCAACACGAAGAACCCTGAGCTAATGGGGCACGAGATGAAATCTGAGTTGGGAGGGCACTGAGTGAAGGCTAGCCCTACTGATGCCCATGATGACCACGACCTGAAGATGCCCCACGATACTCTGGGAGAGTCGACTGAGTGGGCCTGAAAGAATGACCTCTACCATGCTAGAACTGGCCCTTCGAAGGAGCACCACTATAACTGCCCGCTTCACGAGGCTTTTGGCCTCCCTCTCCTCTCTCTCCCGATAACGAACTGACTCGATCTCACGACCTCCTCGAACGTAGCACCCAATACTCTCTCTAGTCATCAGAATACAGAGATGGTAGTTAAGGCCATCCATAAATCTCTTGATCCTCTCACGATCTGACAGAATCATCCAGGTGGCATGACAAGCCAACTTCGAAAACCTCATCTCGTACTGGGTCACTGTCATATCTCCCTGCATCAACCACTCAAACTGCCTACGCGGATCCTCTCTGTGGGACTGCGGTACATACTTCTCCAAGAACAGAGTGGAGAACTCCTGCCAAGTAAGGGGCGCTGCACCAACCGTCCTACGCCTCTCATACACCTCCCACCAAGTGAAGGCAGCCCCAGTAGACTAAAATATGGTAAATGCCACACCACTAGACTCAAGAATCCTTGCTGTACGGAGCATCCGCTGACACCTGTCAAGAAAACCCTGGGCATCCTAGCACCACTGAATGTCAGAGGCTGGAGTCTACCAAACCTCTCAAGACGATGCTGCTCATCCTCCGACATAACTGGAACGCTGAACTCCTACACTAGTGCAATCGGCTGAACTGGAGGTGTGAGCACGTGATTTTTGCCCTATGGGAATTACTCCTAAAGAATTCAAAATAAAATAATTTTTCCTTTGTGTGAAATTTTGTAAATTTTCGTGGTATTTTTCGTTATTGGTTGCATTTGTCTATGCATGTTTGTTCTATCAATTAATAAGAAAATACAAAAATAGGTGGCATTTGCATTTAGAATTTAATTTTATAATTTTGAGTTAAATCACAAATTATTTATTTTAAAATAATTGGAAAATCATAAAAAATAATGCACTTTGAATTTTTAGTATTTAATTGTGTGATGTTGGTACTTAATTATTTGCAATAATTGTTATTTAGAGTTAATTAGTATCTTTAAGATAATTTGGCTTTTTAATATAATCTAGCATTTTAGGTTTTAATTTTTGAAAATAATTTAGGAAGAAAATAAAAGAAAAGAGAAGGAAAATAAAGGGACCCGGAATTGGGCCAAATTCAATGTTATTTCAAAAGGGCCAAATAGTTACCCGTCCAAATCATCCCAGTCCAGCCCAAACCAAGCCAAAACCCGATCCGCCCCAGCCTGGACCAAACGACGATGTTTTAGTCATGACAATATGGGCCGTTGAATCATCTTGATCGAACGATCCAGAAGTTAACCCATTCGTAAACCCCGACCCAACCCTCCTTATACCCGAACCAATCCAGTAACTCGTTAAACTGAACAACCCTGTTTTGCCTTAAGGAATTGATCACAGCCGTTGGATTCCAATCATCCAACGGCTCGTGTTAATCCCTTCATTTTAATATACCTAAACCCCACAAACCCCCCCAAACCCGACCATACCTATCTCATTTCCCCCTCCCTAGTTCGTTACTCGTCTCTCAGAGACTGACCTTCCTCCGTCGGCCACCGCCCTTACTCCGCCTACCTAAAATCGTCTCATGGCGGTTCCGGTGGTCCAAACAGCCTCGAAATTACATTGTAGCTTCCCCTCACCCTCTTCATTCCAAATCCCCATCCCCTTTCCCTCGAATTATTCCAGAATCCTTCGAATCTTCGATCAAAACCAAACCCTAGTTCCTCTAATGGCCACCAGACTAACACCAGACAACCATCACAACCCCTTCTTTCCAAATCCTAGGATAGTTTCCCTCGAACACCCTTGAAACCCATCGAATCTGGATTTGAAGAACGAACCCTAAAATTCCTAAATCCCAAATAAGTTAAATGGTTGCAGGTTTGAGGCCGTGATGGAATTTAGTTGTGTGTTCTTATTTGAGAACACTCGATTAAGGCTTATTCTGGCTTCAAATTCAAAAGAGTCAGAGGGTCAGGGTACTAGTTTGAATTCCAGCTTAGTTGGTATGTTTCCTTCCTGCTTATTTGTTTATTTGGTTAAATTTTATTCTGATGTTCATCTCCCTCTTCTCTTTTCTCTTTTTCTTTTTTTCTTCTTAATTCCAGTTCTTCTGCTCAACCTATTTGCTCCTATTTGTTCTTATTTTATTTGATCTTAGGTTTGCTAATTAGTTTCTGTATTTAAACATTACTGTCTGCATTTGCCATCTGAATCGTTAAATTTCCATAATCAGTTAACTTGTTTTATGAAATTATCATGATAGTGTTTGGGGTGTTTGGGCTCCTTGTTTAAATGTTTATGTTTATTGGTTAAGAGGTCAAATACCAAACAGAGTCGTTCATTAAATGCCTCTTGCTAAAGCTAATTTTGATAGTCTGAAAAATTTGTTTGTAGAATTGTGTGGTATTAACAGGGTTCGAGAGGGGCAATAGTTCAATTAAAAGACATCGACTGGATGGGTAAATAAAAGGGAATTAACAAATAAAAGATGGTCAGTATGACTGACAACCTTTTGAATTAACAAATGAAAAGGGGACTGTTGGGTGGCCCGAGTACTGTTGTTAGTGGAAAATCAGAATTATAGCGTGTGGTAGTAATAAAAGGCTGAAGGGGTGCATGTACTAAGGGAATAAACAGGCTGGAAGTAAAAGGTTTGAAAGAAAAAGGGATTAGTTCTAGTCTTTAAATACACACACACACATTCTGATTTAGGGAGGACATTCAGACCTTAGAGAAAGATAGAGAGAGTAAAAAGAGACTTTGAGAGTGAGACAAATAGGGATATACATTCAGACATTGAGAGTTGGAGACACTATGCCATACACTCATAAAAACAGAAAGAGATAAATAGCAAAGAGAGGTTCAAAACACTTAAAAAGAGAGAACATTCACGGCATAGAGGGACCAGTATTCTGATATATACACATTAATATGCATTGGAAATCAGTAGTTGATACTTTGAAAGAAAGCTGAAAATACTGTTCTATTAAAATTGCATTCTCACAGTGTTTTTTTGGAACCTTTATTGTTCCATTTGGTTTTGGGATAAGTTGAAGTTGGAATTTTGAAATTGGTTGGATTCTGTTGGGAGTCAAATGTTTTAAGGGATTGGTTTGCTGAAGCCGTGTGTCTGCTGTTACTACTGCATTCCTCGCCCTTTTCCATTGTTTTGTCCATGTACACACTCTTGACCTTAGGCATGTAAAAAATGGCTTGTGAAGTGTTTGAGATGGGGATATATGAAGAATCATGTCTTGTGTTGTTAGCTATTATAACTTCTTCTTATGTAGTTTGTTTTCTCAAAAGTTTATGATAATTATTTTGGCTTAGTATGTGTAATGTGAAGTTATGTCTTCTTGAGTCTTACATTGGAATTATAACAGAACTGTTATTAGAATAATTGGTTTTCATATATCCAGCCCTGCGGATTTGGTTACTTATGAAGGGTCAATTGGTTTTAAATTCCTCATTGTAGTTCAATTATATTTGATTATCAGCAAAATCTTCACTGTAATGAACTTGGATGGTTAAACTATACTTTGTTTTCATTCATTCTTGTTAGCTCTAATATTATAAATTAGTTTTGCATGTTATATTAGTTTAAATAGAAATGAGTTAGAATTTATCAGTTTTCATTACTGTTATCGGGTATGAATCTTCAAATGCTTCAAAGTCTTATTATCCTATTTCAAATATCAATCTGTGTTCTACGTGAGTTACTGAGTGTGTTGCAACTAGCATTGCTTTCTGTGGTCTAATAGGTGTATGCATGATAACAAAGAATTCCTGCAAGTTTAATGTTAAGGGTCATTTCAATTTGCTAGTAAAAATGGTAATGCAAGTTTGTTTGGAATTGCCTGGTTAGTTAATACTTAAATCATGCTAAAAATTCAATAGTCGAATGATTCTCTTTTATTTGCTCTTGAATGGAATCGACAATTAAGGTTGGTCATTTGTTTGGAGTTTTGTGCTTCTAAGGCTCAAAAGCCTTGAGAGGAATGGGATTCGAACTCGAGTCTAATGGTACAATGGCCATTGCATTGGCCTTCTGGAAGTTGGGCTCATCGTTGGGCTTAAATGAAACGATCCCCCTTCAAATGTGATTGAATTCCGCTGTTCACATAGGGCCATTGGCTTCTTTGTTTTTACACAATAATTAGTCCTTCTCCGCGTGAGCCATTAATTAATTACTTAGGATTTCCATTATGTTCAACATTAATTAATTAGCTTCTTAAAGTAGATAGGAAGTGAGCCCTAGTAGATATTGAATAATTATATCTTTTTCCCAAATTAGTATAGACCCTTTTATCAGAATAAATTGAGGTGTGCCGCACCAAACAAAATTGACAAATTGCGTGGCCATTTTTAATTACTTCATTAAAAAAAATATTTAGAACTCAGGAATGCCATTTAGCGAATTTTCATGGCCTCCTGCAAATTTAATAACACGTTAGTCACTTTAGGCACGTTCTTTAATAATTTTACCTTCCTAAATACGGGTGTGCATTTTATGTAACCCAAATCCAAATCCCAAAAGGTTGAATAAAATATGTTGAGGATCTGAGTGCATTTCATGTGACGTGATCCAAAAATATGATTTAAATGACGTTCAATTTCCTTAAAATTAACTAAAAGCGGTAAAAGGTCTAAAACTGAACATAAGTTCAAACTGTATTAAAATCAGATAATTAAGCCGGATATAACCATTGAGTGACTGTGCTAGAACCACGGAACTCGAGAATGCATAACACCTTCTCCCGGCTTATCTGAATTTCTGGTTCGCGGATTGTTAAACAGAGTCAAACCTTTTCCTCGATTTGGGATTCAAACTAGTGACTTGGGACACCATAAATCTCCCAAGTGGAGACTCTGAATCTTCAAATAATGAATCCCATTTCGATTGTCCTTTAATTAGAAAAACTACCAATTTATTATACCCTTCTGGGGTCATAGGTGAAAAAGGAGGTGTGACAACTCTGGCGACTTTGCTGGGGATGGCGAACCCAGAACTTTTGATTCAGGGTTCAGAATTTGAGCTTAGAATAATTGTTATGTTTCGCTTTATCTGATTTTTGTTACATATTTGGGCCTAATGTGGTAAGTGTTGCTATTACCGCTTTGATATTTTGTGAACTGTGTATAAACTGCTACGAAACCCATCTTCTCTCTGAGTCTTCTAAATCATGAAGACGGGTGCCCTTCGTGTGACTTCTTTTCTATCTAGATTCAAATCCCATTTTAGAATGAGGTTCGGATAAGTTGCTAAGCCGGCGGAGCTTTTGTATCCCCGATACGCTGCCCCCCGGCTCGAGTTGTCCGCTCGGGTAAGCCAGGTCTAGAACAACAAACACAAGTTTTTAAACCTAGAAAAACAAAGCATCATGCCGGATCCCTCGTAGGAATATTTGTTTGCATCTTGTACATTTGACTTCGAGACTCAACACAGATGTTGGGTCTGTCTAGGACAGGTGTACCTAAAATATAAAGACCAATATGATGCATCTTATTTGCTACTTGTGCATCCATTTGCTTTGAATTTGCATGTTGACCGGCTTGTAAGGAAAATTTGGGGAAAAGATAATGAGATGGTTGAGAGGAATAAATGCCTACTTTAAAAAATCCAATATCCAAATAGTGCTGAAACTCTGCCAAATTTTTGAGAAAAATGAAAAAAAGGAATAAAAGTAAAAAGAAAAAAAAATTTTCAAAAAAAATAATTTGTTTTATTTGCCGATGAAATGAAAAAAGGGTTGCATCTGATTTCCAAAAATAGTCTGTTTATTTACCCGAACTACGCCGTTTGATACTCATCGGATGTGAGATACGTAGGCAACCCCCATCGGGTTCAACTTCCTTTTTTTTGCAGAAAATAGCCCCAAAACAACAAATTTTTTTAGTGTTGTCATAAATAAGTTAGGCGATGCCATTCTTTTGTCTGAAATAAGCCGAATGTCCCCAAAAGGACGCCGGAAGGCCATTTTTGCAAGAACAGCCACCCTGAGTCATTTTTAATGGTTAGCAGGCACAACCTTAAATCTTCCTCCTTGAAGTGCTAAAAGGCCGTATCTGCAAAACCAAGATGTTATTTTTCTTAAAAGTAATCTTTTTGAAAAATGATCACTTTTTCCTTTGGAATCATTAAATCACCTTAAATTAATGTGCAGGATGAGCACGATTGAAATTGAACCCTTCACAGTCCTTAAAGAGATCCCTTTGAAGCTCCATCTGTGGTGGAATGACCTAGGCAAAGGTAGTAGAGAGACGGTGGTAAAAGTTCTAGGCGGTCTCGTTGGGTAATTCAACATCAAGCCGCGGCAGGATATTATTGAAGCATTGATACCTTTTTGGGACTCAACTCGCAATGTGTTCCGGTTCTCATATTTTGAGCTCATGCCGACCTTAGAGGAGATGTCAGGTTATGTAGGCCTCAACAGAAACCTAAGCGGTCAATATCCTTTGTTACCAAGATCGGTATCTCTATACCAATTTTTGGATTTGCTGAGTATCAGTCGTGATATTCAGAACGAGGACTTATCTAAAGGATATTGTACTATCTTGTTCTTGTATCAACGTTATGGTAATCCTCGGGGTTTCGAAGAGCCGAATCTTGGGCAGACCCATGCCGGAAATAGAAACAAACGGGAAGCAAGGCAAGGTTTGCCATTCATAGCAGTATTCTTGGGGGTTGTGATCTATCTGCGCAAAGATGCTAAGATAGAAATGGGCCTCGTTGGGATGATCGATGTGGCAATCAAGAAGGCCAACAGCATGGTGGTTCCCCTAATCTTGTCTGAAATCTACCGAGCCTTGACTATCTGCAGGGAAGGAGGAAAATTCTTCCAAGGTTGCAATCTGTTACTCCAACTATGGATGCAAGAACGCCTCTGCCATCGAGTGGGATATATGAATTTCGGTTTGACCGGGTTAAGTTGCATTGAAAAGTTTGAACAACGAATAACGGGTGTTGGATTTCCAGAAGGTACTGAAGCTTGGCTTGAACAACTGAGATCCTTAACATTCGATAAAATTGAATGGGCATTTGGGTGGCTTCCCGTCACTGAAGCAATATACATGTCGGCTGGAGAGTGCTATATTCTCTTAATGGGCATCCGAATTATCTAGCCATATGCTCCCCATCGGGTATTGCGACAATTGGTAAGGTTTCAAGTCGTCCACAATGAAGAAGACCTGAGCAAACAAGTCATTGAGTTAGGTCCCACAGCTACATTTCCAGAGGATAGAATTCGCAAGTTATGGAATGAATATAGATTTCTCGAGCCCAAAACCATGGTCCGAAATTTAGCTAGAGGCGAAGTGGATCCAAAGTATAATGTCTGGTTCGGGAAAAGATTCTAGATTCCCCTAGGACTTGCTAAAAGAGCCCATGTCCAGCAATTTATGACGACTCACGAGAACAATGGGGTTGGTTGGCAAAAGAAGAAACTTACAGGGCCGAAATAAGAAAATTGGAAAGACAAGTGATGGACCTGCAATTTGAAAATGGTGTGCAACCTGCTGCAGACGAGGGGGAGAAGAAAAGATTGACTCAAGAAAACGAGGCTCTCAAGGCTCAAATTCGGAAGTTAAAAATAACTGTCAGAAGCCAGAAAGAAGTAGGGCTGACAAGAAACTCATGAATGAACTAAAAAGGAAAGCCCTTGAATATCAAGAGGACTTGGAAAAATCTGAAGCTAGCTTGGAAAGAATCCGGACCAGATGGACAAAGGGTGCAAAAGAGCAGGCACAGCATATGCAGCAGATGAAGAGGGACTATGAAGGGACCGTCACTATCCTGAGAGGAAGTATAGTCACTCTCGAAGACCGGATATTCAGGCAAGCTAGAGATTTCAGTGCAGATAGGAAACACTGTTATGACCTGATGGAACGTATGGAGGAACAAATGCATAAGTTTCAAGATCAGCTCCTTCATAACTCTCGAGTGCTGGAAACGGGGGATAAATAGATAGGACAGTTGCTACAGGAAAAAAGTAGGATTAGAGAACGGGTAAGAAACATCGCATATTACATTACTGCAAAATGCCGAGTGTGCGAGGACATGACCCGTACCACCTTTTTTTGCAGCAGTAATGATGTTCATCAAGAAAATAATGAACGATCTAGAGAGGCTTCAAAGGGATATTGCAAAAAGGCCCGCGGCAAGGCCGGATGATGCCTCACGGGCCCCAGGGAATTTTGGGTCTTTAATGTATTCTTGATATTTTTTTTGAGTCTGTACTTTCTTGTTAAAGCTAGTAAGTTTGTAAGTCAGTCCTTTCCATTTTGTTTTGTCGTCTTTTTAAAGTTTGTAAACTTTTTCCAAGTATTGTAATAAATGCAGTTATTTTGTGGAAAATATTTTATTACGTATTTTTACATCGGTCAGAACTATGCACGGTCTGATTCATGTGGGGACATGATACGTAGGCAATCCACATAAGATTCGACCACCACTAAAAGAAGAAAAAGAAAAAAAGAGGAAAAATAAGAAAATAAATAAAATAAAGGAAAGTTGGAGAGACGTTAAAAGAAGGGGCACAATCATGAGAAGCCGGAATGATGCAAGAAACCAAGAAAATCCATAATAGAAATGGTTAATTGCTTAGGTGCGTTGCATCCCTAATGTATGTTTGCCTATCTGTTGAAAGCCCTATCGGGATGAGCCTATTTTGTTCCCTTTTGCCATCTTCATACCAAGAAGGTGGTTGGTTTGTAGTCATCGAAGTAACTCCTCTCCACAACATAAAGTCAACAGGCAATGGCGGATAACAACAAAATTGGACTGGTTGATACTGATGCCCAAAAGCAGTTGGTTGAACAGGACACAAGCTTGGAGGACGAGGGGAGAATGTTATGACAGCACATAACAAACATGTATCAGGCTTGGATGGTTGGGAGAGCACCACCACTGCCACCACCTAGTTTCTCAGATGCTGTCCTTACCCAAACTTTGGCATCTCCCAATCACCCCAGCATCTCCTTCACTCTTCCTTCAAGTTCTGGGAAGCTGAAGAACATAAAACAGTCCTTAAAGAACGTGCAAGGGATGGGAAGCCAAGGCAGCATGTCTTACCAAGAGTTGTGTACACTTCCTGATGTTCGCCTGCTTGCAAGGTTTAAAGTACCAAAATTCAACTTGAATGAGGAGTGTGAAGATCTGGTAATCCATCTGAGGTAATATTGTAAGGAAATGAGGAATGTTAGTGAGAAAGACGATTTGCTAATGGCATACTTCAGTAAAAGCTTGACTGGGGCAGCCTTGGAATGGTATAATTGTCAAGATGTCGGTAAGTGGCATACATGGGATGACATGGCTCAGGATTTTGTGAGACACTTTCAGAATAATACAGACATTGTCTCGGATCACTCTTCCATATCTCAGATAGAAAAGAAACCTAAAGAAGGTTTTAGGAAGTTCTGGCTCAGATGGAGTGAACAAGTTGCTCGGGATAATCTTCCCATGGAAAGAAAAGGTGTTGTAGAGCCCCACCAACGTCAAAGTCCAGTGGTCGTCCTGGCTAAATTCCCACAGCCTCTGTATCGATCCCGTGGATATCCTTTTAATTTTCCCAACCACTACTTCTCTCCACAAAACCCCCTAAATCGTACATCACTTCCCAGATATCCTGTCCACGCTACACCACCATATGCTCCACATCCCTGAGGCCTGCGATGGTCTGCACTGCTGCCACAAATGTCTCATCAGGCGTATCAATCACCTGCCCGCAAAAGATTCCAATCGAGGCTAGAGTATAAAATAAAAAGACTACTGGAAAAAGAGAATGCTTTCGGAGAATCTTATGCAAGTTTGTTTGAAAAGCTAAAGCATTCTGGCCTAATTAAGCCGCTCCTCGGTTGTACTCCAGACCCACATGCAAAGGGCTTTGACCCTACTGTACAATGCATGTACCACTCTAATTTCCAAGGGCATAACATAGATAATTGTTGTTCTTTGAAGAAGGAAATAGGAAGAATGATTCACGAAGGGGTAATTGTGATCAACGACAGTAACAAAGAGCATGCGAATCCTCTTGGGGATGTATTGACTAAAGTGGATGATATTGAAGTGGGTAATGGTCTTGGAAATATTGATGCAGAAGTTTGTGGTTAAGATATTGAGTTTTGTGATTGGAAAGACGCTCCATTTCTGGGTCAACCGAAAATGAGTTTCTGGTGGCTTGTTTTGTTGTCATTTCTGTTGTCCGGGTTATTTCAGGGTTGTAACCCAGATATTTTTTATAAATCAAACCCTTCTATCTTTTGATTTTGTCCAGTTCCTTTGGTCGTAATATCTCATGTTAGTGTTGTCTAGGTTTGTTCTAAGGGTTGTAACCCCAGCTTAGTTTGCTTGTCTGGTTGTTCGAACCGTTCCATCGTCTGATGCAATGTCCTGTTTTCTGTTATTTCTAGTCATTTTATTTCGTTCTCTCCTCTTTATAGTTCTTTCCCTGTCGACTCTAGTGACATGACATGCACACATAGTTCTAGGCCTAATCATGAAGCAATTGGGAAGATGATAGGAGCACTTAAGGAAAATAAGAACAGATTGGGATCATTTGAAGCTCGAACCATGTGAAACTGGGGCTGATAGAACATAAAGAAACCTTATGTTTCATGCCGCATCAGTTTGAAGTTAAAGACAAATTTGCCCAAATTGGTAAAGGTCGTTGCCCAATGGTGCTTTGCATTTAACAGATGAAGAAAGCAAACGGGTGGATATAGCTATCAAGTCTAGCACAATCAGACGTTGTCACAAATGTTTGTTTAATCACGTTGTTTGTGCTTGGCATATTTTGAAGATTGGAATGACGAAGGCATTTTGTTCTGCTATCTAAACACTTTATCCTTCGTTACCCCTTTGAGACTTTCTTGTTTTCTTTCATACCCCTCTTTCGGAATCAGTAGAAAAGATTAGAAACACAAGCGTGAGAGCTAAGTAAAAAAAAAGAAAAAAAAGAGCACAAAAGAAAAATAATAATAAGTGAAAAGAAAAACTATAATAACAAGGAATTTGGTATGAAATATGTTCAACTTGATTTCGAAAAGGATACGTAGGCAGCCTCTCACTGAGGTTCAGTCACACCAAAATAAAAATCCAAGAGCCCCCAAGAAAGAAACTGGGGCAGAAGTTGTGGTTGTTGTAAAGAAATCTTGTTCCGAAGGTTGTAATTTTAAACCCAAGTTGATTTATTTTGAGCCTTTAAATATCCTTTCTTTCTAACCCTATCCAAAAGCCCATGTTATGGTCCAAAGAAAGACCTTCCGATCAGTCTTCGAGAGATGCCAAGTCAAGCAAGTAAAGGTGAATCACATCAGGGGCAACACTTCGGTCAAAACAAGGAAAATGAAAAATGAGAGAGTCTTATTGGTGAAAACCCTTACGGGCACCGTAAGGCGACGGGAGCTGAGAGAAATAATGAAAATGAGAGAGTCTTAGTGGTGAAAACCCTTACGGGCACCGTAAGGTGGTAAAAACTGAGAAGCATAAAAAATGAAAGAGTCTCATTGGTAAAAACCTTCGGGCACCTTGAGGCAACTGTAAATTGAGAGAAAAGATTAAAATGAGAGAGGCTTGACAATGAAAACCCTTCGGGCACTACAAGTCAAATAAGGATTGTGAACCATATTGGACATGCGGAGCATTGAAGCCCAGTTTCATGGGACAAAGGTATGACAAGAGCTAAACATCAGAATTGCTTAACAGAATAGGCCGCAAGTGCATGTCACGATCATTAGAGTTAGTATCCACATCCAATAGGTTTCTACCTTGTAGTTTTTCTCGCCAAGAATCATCTTTCTCCTTTGTCCTTTATTCTATTCCTTTTTCTTGTTCTGTTTTTCTTCCTGAGTCTGTTTGGTCCGAACAAGTGAAAAATGATTTCAAAATTTGCCATCAGCTTTCCACTTATACAAGACGAGATTTGGATAGTACATCAATGTGTCATAAGTTAGGAAGGAAAAACTAGGGCACTGAGCTGGTAATAATCGACATGCTTTGGGATCCCTGCAAAATACAAAGGTTTGGTACATATCAGTTCATGGGGAATGCAACAGATGGATGGTGTTAGTTGAACGGATCAAAGGTATATTCTGTGATAAGATGGACAAAAAGGTTGGACCAGCGACAAGAAGGATATTCCAAGCAGAAATTAGAGGTTATAGACCTCAAGGCTAAGGCCAGTGGTTTAAATCAGGGAAAAGCGACATGCGCGCTGAAGTTAGTAAAAATCAATATGCTTTGCGGATCAGATGAAACACAAAGGGTTTGTGGGTATCGGTCCAGGGGCAATGCAACAAATCAAAGATATTCGGGTGCAAACAAAGGGAGGTATTTTCTAGGTTAAGGTTTATAAAGAAAGTGGTTATTCAGTAAACAGGCAAGATCTTCAAGTGGAAATCAGCAGTCATGGGAAATATATGGGGTCAGATAAGAAGACTAGAAATAATAGTTGGGAAGTTTGTGACTAAGGAGTAGTCGGAAAGTCGGAAGTTCTCAACCAAGTTCAAGGCAATCGGACGAAGCAGAGCATGGAGAGGAGCGAAGAAAAAACCATCTCCAGCAAGATTATCACAACCAAACACCACATTTTAAACTGACGAGATTTTTCTTTGAATGAAACAGGGGCAGAAAATCTCGGTTGTTTCGAAGAAACCCACCGTAAGGAAAGGCAGGCACAAACAGAACATGGAAGATAACTAATGTTTTAAGGAAAAGCAGTTTCTAAGGAAGACAATTCATGTTTCAAAGGAAATCACAACAACACAAGTTTTAAGGGAAAGCAGTTTCGAAGGAAGATAATTCAAGTTTCAAAGGAGAGCACGACAACACAAGTTTTAAGGGAAAGCAGTTTTGAAGGAAGATAATTCAAGTTTCGAAGGAAGATAATTCAAGCTTCAAGGGAAAATTGTTCAAGATGCAAGGGAAAACAATGTCAAGTAACAAGATATGTACATTTTAAAGTTTTTGAAGTTAGGAGCCCGCCTGGAGAACAGAGGCGTATCTCTCAAGTTTGAAGTCAGGAGCCCGCCTGGAGAACAGAGGTGTACTTTTAGAGTTTTTGAAGTCAGGAGCCCGCCTGGAGAACAGAGGTGTACTTTTAGAGTTTTTGAAGTCAGGAGCCCGCCTGGAGAACAGAGGTGTACTTTTAGAGTGTTGAAGTCAGGAGACCGCCTGGAAAATATTGGTGTACCTTTTAGAGTTTTTGAAGTCAGGAGCCCACCTGGAGAATAGAGGAGCACCTTTTAAGCTTTGAAGTCAGGAGCCCGCCTGGAGAACAGAGGTGTACCTTTTAGAGTTTTTGAAGTCAGGAGCCCGCCTGGAGAACAGAGGCGCACCTTTTAAGTTTTGAAGTTAGGAGCCCTCCTGGAGAACAAAGGTGTACATTTTAGAGTTTTGAAGTCAGGAGCCCGCCTGGAGAACAGAGGTATACCTTTTAAAGTTTTTGAAGTCAGGAGCTCACCTGGAGAACAGAGGTGTACATTATAAAGTTTTAAATTCAGGAGCCCGCCTGGAGAATAGAGGCATACCTTTTAAAGTTTTTGAAGTCAGGAGCCCGCCTGGAGAATAGAGGTGTACTTTTAAAAATTTGAAATCAGGAGCCCTCCTGGAGAAAAGAGGTGTACTTTTAGAGTTTTTGAAGTTAGGAGCCCGCTTGGAGAACAGAGGCGTACCTTTTAAGTTGTTGAAGTGAGGAGCCTGCCTGGAGAACAGAGGCGTACCTTTTAAGTTGTTGAAGTCAGGAGCCCGCCTGGAGAATAGAGGTGTACCTTTTAAGTTTTGAAGTCAGGAGACCGCCTGAAGAACAGAGGTGTACATTTTAAAGTTTTTGAAGTTAGGAGCCCGCCTAAAGAACAGAGGCGTATCTCTCAAGTTTGAAGTTAGGAGCCCGCCTGGAGAACAGAGGTGAACTTTTAGAGTTTTTGAAGTCAGGAGCCCGCCTAGAGAATAGAGGTGTACTTTTAGAGTGTTGAAGTCAGGAGCCCTCCTGGAGAATAGAGATGTACCTTTTAAAGTTTTGAAGTTAGGAGCCCGCCTAGAGAATAGAGGTGTACTTTTATGTTGTTGAAGTCAGGAGCCCGCCTGGAGAACAGAGGTGTACATTTTAAAGTTTTTGAAGTTAGGAGCCCCCCTGGAGAATAGAGGCGTATGTCTCAAGTTTGAAGTCAGGAGCTCGCCTGGAGAACAGAGGAATATAATTCAAGTAAAGAAGTCGGTTCAAGGCAGCAACGAAGGAATTGCTATAAGAGAATACAAGACAACAAGGCAACAAGAAACACAAGAGCAAGTTTGAAGGTCTAGATAGGATTTTATAATTCATAGACTATAATTTAGTCTAGCTTCTTATTTTCTTCTAGCATGGTGTAATAAGGAGGTCAGCAAGCAGTATCAGAAGCAGCATCAACAGCAGTAACAATGAAATCACAGCTTCATGGTAGTCCCAACTACCAAAACTTCCCGAACTACTTTGACCCGATTCCTTTTTAGCCAAGGATATGTAGGAAACCTTTGAAGCAGAGGTTCGGTCAAATCATTTAAAAATGCTTCACACGGAGTATTCAAACGGGCAAAAATCGCTCGTAATCGGCCAATTTATCTTTGCACGAAAAATCTTCGTGTTTACGAGCAAAGAGGGGTAGCTGTGAGCACGTGATTTTTGCCCTATGTGAATTACTCCCAAAGAATTCAAAATAAAATAATTTTTCCTTTGTGTGCAATTTTGTAAATTTTCGTGGTATTTTTCGTTATTGTTTACATTTGTCTATGCATGTTTGTTCTATAAATTAATAAGAACATACAAAAATAGGTTGCACTTGCATTTAGGATTTAATTTTATAATTTTGAATTAAATCGTAAATTATTTATTTTACAATAATTGGAAAATTATAAAAAATAATGCACTTTGCATTTTTAGTGTTAAATTTTGTGATTTTGGTACTTAATTATTTGCAATAATTATTATTTAGAGTTAATTAGTATCTTTAAGATATATTGGTTTTATAATTTAATCTAGAATTTTAGGTTTTAATTTTGAAAAATAATTTAGGAAGAAAATAAAAGAAAAGAGAAGGAAAATAAAGGGACCTGAAATTGGGCCAAATTGAATGTTAATTCAAAAGGGCCAAAAAGTTACCCGTCCAAATCATCCCAGCCCAGCTCAAACCAATCCAAAACCCGGTCTGCCCCAACCTCGACCAAACAATGATGTTTTGGTCATGACAATCTGGGCCATTGAATCAGCTTGATCGAATGATCTAGAAGTTAACCCGTTCGCAAACCCCGACCTAACCCGCCTTATACCTGAACCAATCCAGCAACTCATTAAACCAAATGACCCCGTTTTGCCTTAAGGAATTGATCACAGTCGTTGGATTCCAATCATCCAACGGCTCACGTTAATACCTTCATTTTAATATACCTAAACCCCTCAAACCCCCCCAAACCCGACCATCTCTATCTCATTTCCCCCTCCCTAGTCCGTTACTCATCACTTAGAAACTGACCTTCCTCCGCTGGCCACCGCCCTAACTCCGCCCATCGAAAATCGCCTCATGGCAGTTCCGATGGTCCAAACAGCCCCAAAATTACACCGTATCTTCCCTTCACCCTCCTCAGTCCGAATCCCCATCCCCTTTTCCTCGAATCTTCGATCAAAATCAAACCCCAAATCCTAGTGCCTCCAATGGCCACCAGACTAACACCAGACAACTTTTACAACCCCTTCTTTCTAAATCCTAGGATAGTTTCCCTCGAACAACCTTGAAAACCCTCGAATCTGGATTTGAAGAACAAACCCTAAAATTCCTAAACCCCAAATAGGTTAAATGGTTGAAGGTTTGAGGCCATGATGGACTTTAGTTGTGTGTTCTAATTTGAGAACACTCGTTTAAGTCCTATTCCAGCTTCAAATTCAAAAGAGTCAGAGGGTCAGGGTACCAGTTAGAATTCCAGCTTAGCTGGTATGATTCCTTCCTGCTTCTTTGTTTATTTGGTTAAATTTTATTCTGATGTTCATCTCCCTCGTCTCTTTTCTCTTTTTTTTGGTCAATTCTAGTTTTTCTGCTCAACCTATTTGCTCCTATTTGTTTTTGTTTTATTTGATCTTAGGTTTGCTAATTAGTTTATGTATTTAAACATTAATGTCTGCATTTGCCATCCAAATCGTTAAATATCCATAATCAGTTAACATGTGTTATGAAATGAGCATGATAGTGTTTAGGGTGTTTGGGCTCCTTGTTTAAATGTTTATGTTGATTGGTTCAGAGGTCAAATACCAAACAGAGTCGTTCATTAAATGCCTCATGCTAAAGCCAATTTTGATAGTCTAATAAATTTGTTTGAAGAATTCTGTGGTATTAACATGGTTCTAGCGGGGCAATAGTTGAATTAAAAGACATCGACTGGATTGGTGAATAAATGAGAATTAACAAATAAAAGATGGTCAGTAGGATTGACAACCTTTTGAATTAACAAATGAAAAGGGTGGGCTGAGTACTGTTGTTATTGGAAAATTAGAATTAGAGCATGGGTTAGTAATAAAAGGCTGAAGAGGTGCATGTGCTAAGGGAATAAATAGGTTGGAAAGTGAAAGGTTTGAAAGAAAAAGAGATTAGTTCTAGTCTTTAAATACACACACACATTCAGATTCAGGGCAGACATTCAGACCTTAGAGAAAGTAAAAAGAGACTCTGAGAGTGAGACAAATAAGGATATACATTCAGACACTAATAGTTGGAGACCCTCTGCCATACACTCATAAAAACATAAATAGATAGATAGCAAAGAGAGGTTCAAAACACTTAAAAAGAGAGAACATTCAGGGCATAGAGGGACTATTATTCTGATATATACACATTAATACACATTGGAAATCGGTAGTTGGTACTCTGAAAGACAGCTGAAAATACTGTTCTATTAAAATTGCATTCTCACAGTGTTTTTCTGGAACCTTTATTGTTCCATTTGGTTTTGGGATAAGTTGAAGTTGGAATTTTGAAATTGGTTGGATTCTTTTAGGAGTCAAATGTTTTAAGGTATTGGTTTGCTGAAGTTGTGTGTCTGTTGTTACTACTACCTTCCTCACCCTTTTCCATTGTTTTGTCCAGGTACACACTCTTGACCTTAGGCATGTAAAAAATGGCTTGTGAAGTGTATGAGATGGGGATATATGAAGAATCATGTCTTGTGTTGTTAGCTATTATATCTTCTTCTTTTGTAGTTTGTTTCCTCAAAAGTTTATATTAATTATTTTGGCTTAGTATGTGTAATGTGAAGTTATGTCTTCTTGAGTCTTACATTGGAATCATAAAAGAACTATTATTAGAATAATTGGTTTTCATGTATCCAGCCATGTGGATTTGGTTACTGATGAAGGGTCAATTGGTTTTAAATTCCTCATTGTAGTTCGATTAGATTTGATTATCAGCAAAATCTTCACTTTAATGAACTTGGATGGTTGAACTATACTTTGTTTTCATTCATTCTTGTTAGCTCTAATATTATAAATTAGTTTTGCATGTTCTATTAGTTTAAATTGAAATGAGCTAGAATTTATCAGTTTTCATTACTGTTATCGGGTATGAATCTTCAAATGCAAGTTACTGAGTGTGTTGTAACTAGCATTGCTTTCTGTGGTTTAATCGGTGTATGCATGATAACAAAGAATTCCTGCAAGTTTAATGTTAAGGGTCATTTCAATTTGCTAGTAAAAATGGTAATGCAAGTTTGTTTGGAATTGCCCGGTTAGTTAATTCTTAAATCATGCTAAAAATTCAATAGTCGAATGGTTCTCTTTTATTTGCTATTGAATGGAATCGACAATTAAGGCTGGTCGTTTGGTTGGAGTTTTGTGCTTCCAAGGCTCAAAAGCCTTGAGAGGAATAGGATTCGAACTCGAGTCTAATGGTACAATGGCCATTGCATTGGCCTTCTAGAAGTTGGGCTCATCGTTGGGCCCAAATGAAACGATCCCCCCTTCAAATGTGATTGAATTCCGCTATTCACATAGGGCCGTTGGCTTCTTTGTTTTTTACCCAATAATTAGTCCTTCTCCGCGTGAGCCATTAATTAATTACTTAGGATTTTCATTATGTTCAATATTAATTAATTAGTTTCTTAAAGTAAATAGGAAGTGAGCCATAGTAGATATTGAATAATTATGGCTTTTCCCAAATTCGCATAGACCCTTTTATCAGAATAAATTGAGGTGTGCCGCGGCAAACAAAATTGATAAATTGTGTGGCCCTTTTTAATTACTTCATTAAAAAAAATATTTAGAACTCGGGAATGCCATTTAGAAAATTTTCTTGGCCTCCTGCAGATTTAATAACACGTTAGTCACTTTAGGCACGTTCTTTAATAATTTTACCTTCCTAAATACAGGTGTGCATTTCATGTGACCCAAATCCAAATCCCAAAACATTAAATAAAACGTATTGAGGATCCGGGTTTATTTCATGTGACGTGATCCGAAAATATGTTTTAAACGACGTTCAATTTCCTTAAAATTATTTAAAAGCGATAAAAGGTCTAAAACTGCACATAAGTTCAAACTGTATTAAAATCAGATAATTAAGCCGGATATAACCGTTGAGCGACCGTGCTAGAACCACGGAACTCGGGAATGCCTAACACCTTCTCCCGCCTTATTCGAATTTCTGGTTCGCGGACTGTTAAACAGAGTCAAACCTTTTCCTCGATTTGGGATTCAAACCGGTGTCTTGGGACACCATAAATCTCCCAAGTGGCAACTCTGAATCTTCAAACAATGAATCCCCTTTCGATTGTCCTATAATTGGAAAAACTCCCAATTTGTTATACCCTTCCGGGGTTGTAGGTGAAAAAGGAGGTGTGACAGGAGGTGCCTCTGGCGTCTGTAGTCCCTGCACTACCTGCTCAGATGTGCGAGTAGCGGGGGTCTGATTGTCTCCCCCAGCCTACAAAGTAGATGCTGCTATGGTGGCTGAAACTGCCTGAGCCAGGCCAGTGCAATCTGTCAAGATCTGTGTCAAGGTCTCCTGTAGACCTGGAATCACGATGGGCACAACTGGGGCCTAAATTAGTGCTGCTAGAGTCTGATCCGGAGATGGGGCAGCTGGTGGATCAACAGATGTTGCCCTCGCTACTCTGCCTCTGCCACGACCAAGACCGCGTCCACGACCTTTGGTGACCTTATGGGTGGCACTGATGGTCGTCCACCTCGTCCAGTAGCTCGTGTCCTCACCATCTGTGAGAGAATAGAATAATAGAAGTTTAGTTCTCGATTCCGCAAAGTTACATGACAAGAATTTCAAGAATATGAAGTTTTCCTAAAGGTTTCGTAGCCTCTCGAGGATAAATACAGGCGTCTTCGTACCGATCCGTGAGACTCTACTAAACCGGCTCATGACTCGCGAGACCTAGTAACCTAGGCTTTGATACCAACTTGTCTCGACCCCAACCCCGGTCATGATGGTGCCCAACACATTGCTAGGCAAGTCCGACCAATTATCAATCACAACCCCTCTCTTATAGAGTTCATTACCAATTAACAGAGTTTAATTACAACAAAATTAGCATAAATAGAAGCCTGAAACAATAGATAAAATGTGTGGAAATCATAATAACACCTCTACATAGACCACTGATCCGGTATCACAAGTCAAGAGCCTCTATTACAAGTCTGTAAACAGCCTAAAACATAGATAGTCTAAGGATACTGAAAATAAAGAAGATAGAAGGAGAAATTGGGTCTGCGGATGTCATGCACCTACCTCGATTACTCCGGTGAATGATGAACAGCAAGAACGCTCTCTTTATGCCTCGGGAGGACCTGGATCTGCACACAAGGTGCAGGAAGTAATGTGAGTACTCTGAGCCAGTGAGTAATAATCATAAATAATGGCTGACAGCAAGAAATCATGAATAGGCACTAAGCAGTTCTGCATTAAGCAGTAAATCAACTCAAAACAACAAAATAATGAATAAGTCAAGTGAAATATCTTTAAATCAGGTAAAATAGATAGTTTATCAGGTATTTAACAGTCATAATTCCATTTCTCGTACATATTAACAATATATCTCTCACAATAACCGCTGCGGCGTGCAGCCCGATCCATATAAATAGTCAATTGCGCTTACTGGGGGTGTGCTGACTCTGGGAGGGGCTCCTACAGCCCAAGCGCTATATTACTATGGCGCGTAGCTTGATCCACATATACATTTGTTGCGGCATGCAACCTGATCCATATATGTATTTGCTGCGGTGTGCAGCCCGATCCATATAAGTATTTGCTGCGGCGTGCAGCCGGATCCATAACATATACAATATCCTCACTATTAGGTTCTCAACCCCTTTCATTCATTATAATCACAGCCTCTCGGGCACAATAAAATAAGGTAGGGATCTCAGCCCTCATATTTCTTTCATTTAGGATTAACATTTCAAAAACCGGTTCATATTGTTTTAAACAGTTAGAAACATGACTGAGGATATGGTTTTTAACAAGTAAAGTGAGGAAAATCAGTCAAATCCCCCTAACGGTTCTACTACTCGGCACAAGGCCCAAACATGGTAACTAGCCCAAATCATAATGATAATAAACAAGCCTCAGTCAAAAATGCAGTAAAATCATCAATCGCGTGGGACCAGATCACAATCCCCAGTAGTAAAAGACCCCACGCTCGTCATACAGCGTGTGCCTCAATCCAATGTAGCACTACGTTGTGCAAATCCAAGGTTTCAAACCCTTAGGACATCATTTACAATTATTACTCACCTCTAACCGGCTAAAGCTCTAGCTCGCTATGCCCTTGCATCTCAAATCGGCCTCCTCGCACATCGAATCTGACCAAAATCAAAACGAATACGTCACAATAGGCTAAGCGAACAAAATCCAAGCGAAAACAATCAAAAAATATCCAAAATCCCGAAATTAGCAAAACCTGAGCCCCGGGCCCACTTCTTGAAACTCATAAATTTTACATCAACGGGTCCCTTATCTCGCCACGAGTCTATGCATATAAAGAACACTAAAATTGGAGTCCCAATGACCCCTCAAATCATAATTTAAAATATCAAAATCCCAAGCCCTAGTTCTTCCATTTTTGGCTAAATTTCCATGAATTTCTAGGTTGATTTCATCCCAAATAGCTCTCAAAATGCTCAACAATTGTGGAAAAATGACTTAGGATCGCGGATGAAATGTTTAAAAACCTACTGCCCAGTTCCTGACATTCCTTCACTGCGTTCACGACCTCAGTCTCGCGAACGTGAAACACACTTTTAATTTTCCCAAAAATAAGCTTACGCGAACATGACTCACTACTCGTGAATGCGGTGCTTCATACTTCTAAACCTATGCAGACGCGCCCCCCAAATGCGAACGCGAAGGACAACTCTCTACTGGACCTACATTCTTATATGCGAACGCGGAACTCCTCATGCGAATGCGAAGCATGAATTCCTAACCTTCCGCGAATGCGAGACCTCAAACGCGAACGAGAACACGAAGGTCTAAATCTTAGCCCTCAAACGCGAAGGGTTAATTTCTGCAACACTGAACTCCCAAAATCTGCAACTTTTAAACTTCAAAAATGGCCCGATTGACCATCCAAAACTTACCCGAGGCCCCCGGGACCTCAACCAAGAGTACCAACCCATCCTAAAACATCATTCAAACTTGTTCCAATCATAAAAACACCTCAAACAACACCAAAACCATCCAATTACATCGAATTCAAGCCTAAATTCTTTTAAAACTTTCGAAACATGCATTTGATCAAAAAAACCCAACCAAATCACCTACGAATGACCTGAAATTTTGCAAACACATCCCAAATCACATAACGAAGCTACAGAAACTCTCGAAATTTCATTCCGACCCTCGGATCAAAATTTCACCTATCAACCAGAAATTGTCAAAATACTAACTTCGCCAATTCAAGGCTAATTCTACACCGGACCTCCAAAACCACTTCCGATCACACTTCTATGTCACAAATCATCCCCTGGAGCTAATCAAACCATCAGAAATCACATCCGAGCCCTATAACACATAAGTCAACGTCCGATTGACTTTTTCAAACTAAGCTTTCCTTAAAGAGACTAAGTATTTCATATCCTACCAAAACCTCTCCAAACCAACTCGATCAAAACACAAGACAAGGATAATGAAACATAAAGA
>MU744669.1:114577-124826 GCA_026770625.1 Nicotiana glauca | reverse complement strand
AATTTTCTCTTAATTCCATACTCAAAATCGTAATCAAAATCCAAGATTTCTAATTTCCTAGGTTTTCAACCAAAACCCCAAATTTACACTAATCTTCATACTTAAATCCATACATAATTGATATATTTAACACAAAAGTGATGGGGATAACTTACCTTGACATTCACGATGAAAATCCCCTCCTTGAAGCTCTCCAAAATCGGCCCAAGCCATGAGAAATATGAGAAAAATGGCCAATCCCCGACTTTAAATTAACCTTCTCCCTCCATGGATTTTCGCTTCTGCGAAAATAAATCCCGCTTCCGCGGTCCCGCTTTTGCGGAAAATATTTCGCTTCTGTGATCCCTCGGCTCAAGCCCATTTTCGCTTCTGCGATAAGCCAACCGCTTTTGCGGTTCCATATCAGCGGATCAAGGGCCGCTTATGCGGTCCTGGCTGCCCTCGCCCTCGTCCGCTTCTGCGGCTTCTTCTTCGCTTCAGCGGTCAGATTTCCGCAGAAGCGGAAATACCAGATACCAGCTACCTCAGCACTTCTTCAAACTCCGGATTCGATCCGTTAGCCACCCGAAATCCACCCGAGGCCCCCGGGACCCCAACCAATCATACCAACCAGTCCCAAAACACGTTATGGACTTGCTTGAGGCTTCAAATCCCATCAATTAACGCTAAAATCATGAATTACACCCCGATTCAAGCCTTATGAACTTCTAACTTTCCAACTTCTACTTTCGATGCTTAAACATATCAAATCACGTCCGATTGACCTCAAATTTTACATACAAATAATATTCGACATTATGGACCTACTCCAATTTTTGAAATCGGATTCCGACCCGAATATCAAAAAGTCAACCTCCGGTCAAACTTCTCAAAAACCTTCAAATTCTAACTTTAGCCAAATTGCTCCAAAACGACCTACGGACCTCCGAATTCACTTCCGATCGCGCTCCCGACTCCAGAATCACCATACGGAGCTACTCTTAGTCTCGGAATCCCACACGTACATCGATAACGCTAAAATGCACTGCAAGCCAAACTTATGAAATTCTTTCTAAAATGCTAACTTCCGCAATAGGCTCCAAAATGCACCCGGGTTATCCAAAACCCGAACCGGGCATACTCCCAAGTCCGATATCATCATACGAACCTGCTGGAACCATCAGATCCCGATTCCTAGGTCGTTTACTCAAAATTCCAATCCTAGTTCATTCTTTCAACTATAAGTTTCTCAAATGAGAGTTTTCATTTAAATTTAACCCTGATCTTCCTGAAGTCAAATTCCGACCATGCAAACAAGTTATAATACCTAAAATGAAGTTGTTCATGGCCTCTGACTGCTGAACAGAGCACTGGGACTCAAAACGACCGGTCGGGTCATTATATTCTCTCCCACTTAAACATACGTTCGTCCTCGAACGTGCTGAGAACTATACTGAAGTAGTCTAAAATTGATGTTTAACTTCTCATGCACCTCCCCCTGCTACCACAACTTAGCTGAGCATATTAGCTCGATAAATTCTGAAGATATTCTCCTTTTTTTTCAAGCAAATAAGCCTTAGAGCCCAATTCTAACATCCGGAGTTCTATGCTAGGCCTGTTTCCAACATACGATCACCGTATCAATCACTATACGCTGTACTCAAACATGACTGCATAATTCTGCTGAATTCACACTTTGCATCACTTTACTCATAGGACCACAATAACATTTCTGTTTGAATTAATCAAAATTCCACGAATCCGATCCTCCCATTGCACCTCATGACCTACATAGGTCTTACTCTATATTACAATACCGCCACGACGGACGAGATGCCGAAATTCATAACCAACTGCCAAGTCAACCAACCATCGAGTCTATACTTCTGATAAGAAACTTTACCACATTCTGAACCAAATAATGATCGCCGCTCCTTAATATACTTCATATAATCAGATTGCACTGATCCTAAATCCCACAATCTCATCTTAACCAGTACGAACTGCTCGGCAATAAGCCACTCCGAATGCAATCACAAGTTCTCATACGATGCTACAATATGCCAATAGGCCACCAATCCAAACACAACTCAAACAGGAAATCGAACTCTGGAAGGAATTACCTAAATCCCGCACTACTACGGACTTTCCTTAGAAAATAGAAAGCAGGACATACAAAATTAGCATATAGAAAACTACATTCGTCATCACACTGTTGCGGTGTGCAACCCGATCCACACAGCATAACCATGGCGGCATGTCATCTGATCCTCACACTATAACCATGGTGGCGTTCAACACGATCCTCACAATATAACCATGGTGGCGAGCCACCCAATCCACACATAGAACTCACATAAGGATATACATATCGAGCTAATTTTCTCATTGCGATAAAATACTGAATCTAGGTCACAAGCACGCTAAGTGCATAATGCCATCCTTGAGGGGACATATAGCGCGATAAGCTACAAAACTCGAGCAAAACTGAGGTGCGATATACAGTCTGAATCTCAAGAGCCATCTTGCTCATAATGCATCATTGCCACGCGGAACCTCAGCACATAAAATTTACCAAGCCGTCTCACAACTCATACGGCGCATTACATCATTACCTAGAATAGCTGATGACAAAATAACATCCCGACTATTCCTAGAACTCTCGCTGAATGAATACAACTGGCCTGATATAAAGCCCAAATTCACATTTAAATCCATCCACCGACCTCAAGTCGATCCTGATCATATCAAATTAAGCCGATGACCTTTAAAAGGTCCATACTAATTCCCCACCTCTCGTAACACACAAGGACAACCATCATAATCGGAGTACAATCTAGAACTCAGAATCCGAGTGCCCTCCATGAATCCATTCTCAATTTAACGATATCATCACAATTCTTCATACTTGGTTTATATATTTGATCAATCAAATAGCGTTGTGCCACATTTATGCAATCCTGTAGAACCCACTCCCACAATCTACCATAACAATTAACTAGGTCTTACCTCCAGCCCACTGACCGCACTAACGCTGATAAGCGATCAAGAATCATTAACCATGATACAAGCCCTCGTTACAAAACACCAATCTCAGGTGACACTGAAGACAACCCCAACTTACTTTAATCATTCAACCCTTTCCCGTGACATCCTTGTTAACACTGAACTGCAACCTTGATCCTCACTTCGTATTTCCATGCTACTCACTGCACCCAACGTGCCAACATATGATAGAACACGATTTTTCATTGTAACTCCGAAATCATTTATGTTTTAACACTTCATCATATACGAACTTTTCACTTAACTCACTTCGAGAGAATCATAGCAAAACACAGGTAAATTCCCATAATCGTAGAATATGCAAATCTGCAAGTAGTGGTCCAAACCACCATAGCCCTTCCGGAATCTGCTTCCTCATAACAAACCACAATAGTAGAATGGTTTAGAATGTTATCAATTACGGCAGCCGACAAACCTCACACGTACCGCCACAAATCAAATGCATAACTCGATCACGTTGAATGAACAGATCATAGACCCCAACATGCCAAATTCAACTATGGCTAATCAATCTATTTCCCTACAATTTATCCTTGATTGCTTTGGAAATAATACTAATTCTCTTCAATGCATAACATACTCCCTCTACACTCACCCCAAGTGACCTTGAATTGCGAGACCATGCTATCTCAAATCTTACGAATTATTTCACATTTCTCAAATGATACACCACAAGGTAACACATCATAGAACATTCTCGGCACGTTCTCATAAGCTGCTACAAAACTTGATTCTTAGTTGTACTTATAGGCTTGAAATCATTAGGTACCACACTTTATCTTTTGAGTTCCACTAGGCCCATTGCTGAGAGCCACCCCCTATGACTTGATCACGAATATAATCAGCTCCCTGAATCTTCTAGAACATTAATACCCTCTCAATGAAGCACCTGGCAGAGTCATTCCCCTTTTAACCCGTTTCTGTACAAGTTATAAATCTTAAATCTTTTCCCAAGTTCGAACATGAGCCCCTAAGGCCAACCATAGCACATTCTTAATAATTCCTCCGCTCAATTTACTACTTATGGTCTTTTCTCGTAGCTAAATTAACCCATCAATATGCCAATAACCAGAAATCACGCAAGTAGTTAATCATACAGCCCAATCAAAATCGGTGGGACTCTCCCATTTAGCTTGACTCCATGATTTCACTATTCTTGAGTTCGCCCGACCTTTTTTACCTCTTATTGACTTAACCTCGCTCCACCAATTATCAAAATCTCTCAGGATCTTCCTGTAAATCCCCATCTTTCATATTCTGAGTCTTCATCCACATTCGCATGACCCATCTCTTTGTTGAACAACCAATATAATTCCTTGCAGAAGCTTCGCCAACCACGCGACTACTAATCTGCTCACGGGGAATAACCCACCTAGGGGAATCACCTCACGACATCTTCCTACGCCACTGCACGGGGTACATTTACTATGACACCAATAATCCATCCTGAGTCTGAGCTCACCTTCCAGTTGCACAAGTCCATTCGCCCCCCGCGGACATCAATTTAATGCACGGCAACATCGTTCCAAATTTAGGGTTATGCTGCACCCTCCTTCATTTTGAGCAGCTCCTTTCCGCCATATCAATCTTCTGCCGCATAATAGCCCATACTTCACATCATACCCGCAAGCTTTAATTATCAATCATTAAAATCCCTAATTCAATCCAAACTCTCCTTAAGGCACGTAGTCTTCCTACTACCAAGCCCATATGCGACCCTCACCACTCTCCCACTTTGGCGGAACTCATCTCTTTAATTAACCGCTTGGCCTTTTAGAAGTTTTAAACACCATCTTACACTTCCCAAATGTCCTTCCTCATACTTTGCTGCTCAATTGTTGCCTTAAATGAAATCTATCTTCATGGCACTTGAATCCACCATTGCTGCTAACTTTAAACCTTTCCAAAGATCACCTTTATCGAGCCGTCAGTATTAGAAATTTTGATTCGATCTTAAAAGGCCGCGTCATGCGATATCTGACAGTTGTACCTCCAATATTATTTCATAATATCCTACATAAAGGCGAATTGTAGCAGATTATAACACCGACAAACTTAGAACGTCCAATTAGGACAACAACACCCCAATGTAGAGGAGAACTCTACCACGCTTGTAATTACTATGTTTCATTTCTTCCACCAGTCCACTTCTGACCATCCTCAGTTTGTTTGACTTTCCCTTGTTTGGAATAAAATACTAAATCCCTTGATTACACACCGAGTGAACCTCCCTTCAATTCATTCACTGTCGGACACATGGGCAAACGTCCCAGCATCACAACAACATTGAGGAATAATTGCTCATCAGCATCATGGAAACCTGTGCCTAGCCTCAGGATTCTTAGAAGTTCTGTTACTGAGATGAAACAATAGAATATCCCTCCATAATGCGACTACTATAGTCCAATCGACTATACCAGGAAAATCATCCCGCACCACATTTGTAGTGCCATTATAATCCTTCAATTTTCAATTTATAACAAGCGCTCGCGTAAGATTGAATAGGAAGAAATCAAAGGCATAAGGCTCAAAGGAATCGAACCGCACGAAAAGGAAATCAAGAAGGGAAGTACTCCTAACAGCCCTGTAGCCTCCCGAGGATAAGTACAGACATCTCCGTACCAATCTGCGAGACTCTACTAGACTTGCTCATGACTCATCAGACCAACGGGAACCTAGTACTCTGATACCATGTTATCGTGACCCGAAATCCGCTAACGGTCGTGGTGGCGCCGGACACCGCTGTCAGGCAAGCCAACTAAGAATGCATAATCAAATTCTAGTTTTAGTAATTACGGAAATCATTTTTCTTATACATTAAATATTAGACAATAAGGATTTTACAAAAATGAACTTAAAGTCAATAAAGGACTTAATACTGAATAATCCAAAATCCTCCAGGAACCCAGTGTCACAAATGCATGCGCATCTACTACTAGGGAAATAAAATATAATATCTGTCTGAAATATAGTGGATATGAAATAAATACAATATGCTGAAAGGGACTACACTAGCTGCGAGTCTCCTCGAATAATGCAACTCACCTAGTCCCAGAATCATCCGCGCTGCTACGCTAGTAGGCTGCTAGAGATGCATATACCTATGTAACAAAAATGCACATATGTGTAGTATGAGTACGTAAAAAACGTGTACTCAATGAGTATTCCGCCTAATCTCGAAGAAGTAGAGACGAGATGGTCAACTTCGACACTTACTAGGGTCAAATGAAAATATACTAAAAATGTGAGGAAATCATAGATTTATATAGCAGTTCTAATTCACGAAGCTAGAAAACAGGTAAACACCTTCAACAAATAATCAAGGATTTTCAAGGTTTACTCTTTATTATCTTATCAATTTATATCAAGCCACGAGGGCAAATTTCACATTTAACATTCTCAAGCGACAATATAACATGCGCAAATCACACCAAGGCGATGGCTCGATCCAATAGTAATATAAACTGTGCACCACCGAGGGTTGAACGGCCCGAACCATAGATGCATCTATCACCCCGCTCGCGAATCTATCCATGCGATGCGGTCAACATAAAATAAACAATTACCCTGCTCGCGAATCATCCATGCAACGCAGGTACACATAACATACATGCTCAAATAGCCAAATTAAGAATTTATCGTGGAATAATTATCCAAATAAAACCAATTCTCCTTTAACAATTTTTAAGAAATGAAGTTTAATCCTTTTAGAAATCCTCTTACTAATTCAATGTGATTTAAGCAATTCAAGCTATCAATGGGTTCATAAATAATCCAAGTATAACATGTTTTTGGTTGCTAACTACCCGGACAATAGCATAATAGTAGCTACGCACGAACTCTCGTCACTTCGTGCATAAGTAGCCCCCAATAATAGGAGCACATAATCAATTATTTCACCTATGGGGACAATTCCCTCTTACAAGGTTAGAAAGGAGATTCACCTCGCTACGAAGATCTAAACCGGCATTCCATGCCTTTCCAAAGACTCTAATTGATGCACCACGCTCCAAAACTAGCCAACGGTTACGCAAATCCATTAATATATGCTCAATTATTCATTACAATCTAATTTTAGCAATTCCTAACTGCGATCGAAAAGTAGACCAAAACACCCTCGGGCCTACGTGCCCGAAATTCGAAATTTTTCGAAGATAAAGATTACCCAATACCTTAGGAACTCAAATATATAATTTTCTCTAGATTCCATACACAAAATCGTGGATAAATTTTGAGAATATAATTTCTAGATCTTTCTACCAAAACCCCAAAAGCTCTACAAAATTAAAGCTTAAATCCATACATAATTGATGTATTTGACTCATAATAGGTGGGGATATCTTACCTTGTCGTTGATGATAAAAACCCTCTCTTGAATCTCCCCAAAAATCGCTCAAACCATAAAAATATGAGAGAAATGGCCAAATCCTGATTTTTAAAATAACCATTGTGCCCCAGCTATTTTCGCACCTATGGTCCATTGACCGCTTCTGCAGTTTTGCAGGTGCGGCCGCTCTACTGCATCTGCGGTCCTTCCCAGGCCACCTTATTTCCCCTTCTGCGAGCCTATACCACTGATGCAACTCCGTATCTGCGGCACCTCAACCACATCTGCGACTCGTCGACTGTATTTGCGGCCCCCCTTCACTTTGGTCTAAACCGCATCTGCGGCTCACCTGGCCGCATCTGTGGCTCCGCACCTGCGGCCCATTTATCATAGGTGTGGTTATGATAGCAACCAGCAATCCTCACCCTTCCAAAAATCCTATTTTTGATCCGTTAACCACCCGGAATCCACCTGAGGCTCCCAGAACCCCAACCAATCATACCAACCAGTCCCAAAATTCATTACGGACTTGCTCAAGGCCTCAAATCATATCAAACAATGCTAAAATTATGGATCTACCTCCAATACAAGCTTTATAAACATTGCTATTTCCAACTTCTATTTCCGATGTTTAAACCTATCAAATTACGTTCGATTGACCTCAAATTTTGTGCACAAGTCATATTCAACATTGCGGACCTACTCCAACTTTTGGAATCGGATTCCTACCTTGATATCAAAAAGTCCACCTCCGGCCAAACTTCTCAAAAATCTTCAAATTTCTATCTTTAGCCAAATGGCCCCAAAATGACTTATGGACCTCCGAATTCACTTCCGATCGCGCCCCTAACTCCAGAATCACCATACAGAGAAATCTCGAAATCCCAAACAGACATCGATAATACTAAAATTCACTTCCAGCCAAACTTAAGAAATTTCTTCCAAAATGCTAACTTCCACAATAGGCGCCCAAACGCCCCCGGTTTATTTGAAACCCAATCTGGGCATACGCCCAAGTCCGAAATCATCATACGAACTTGGAACCTTCAAATCATGATTCCGAGGTCGTTTACTCAAAAATCCAATCTTAGTTCATTCTTTCAACTTTAAGCTTCTAAAATAAGAACTCTTTCTCTAAATCAACTCTGAACTTTCCAGAACTTAATTTCTGCCACACGTACAAGTCATAATACCTGAAATGAAGCTATTCATAGGCTCCGACTGCTGAATGGCATGGTAGGACTTAAAACAACCTGCCGAGTTGTTACAATAACTACGGGTACAGTTCCCGTGATGTAGTTGTGATGCTTAATTGCTTAAATCTGGAGGTACATTTGATGAGGCCCGCTTCTAATTTCCAACAAGGTTAAATAGAACGTGTCTTCATGAATCACGGACTTATTTCAGATAGCGTGGCTTACTATGTATTTTAAATAATCCTGAAATTCCTTAAATAATTAAAAGCGATTACAAAAGCTACAAGGCACAATAGGTTAGAACATATAGTAATCAGATAATAGGCCAATATGAATAGTTTATGCGACCGTGCTAGAACCACGGAACCCCGGTATGCCTAAGACCTTCTCCCAGGTTAACAGAATTCCTTATCTAGATTTTCTGGTTTGCAAACTTTTAAAATAAAGTCAAAGTTTCCTCAATTTGGGATTTTAAAAAAACGATGACTTGGGACACCATAAAAAATATTCCAAGTGGCGACTCGAAAATAAATAAATAATCTCATTTCGAATAATATCACTTTAATTGAAAAGACTCTCGTATATCCCTTTCTCAGGTTGTAAAAAAGAGGTGTGACAACTCTGGCGACTCTGCTGGGGACCAAAAGCCAGAACTTCCGGTTCAGGGTTCAAGAATTCGAGCTAGAATAACTATTATAATTTTCTTTTATTTATTATCTGAATGTTATTGCATGTTTCGGCCTAATGTGCTAAATGCCGCTTTTTACCGCTGTGAGACTATTTGAACTGTATATAAACTTTTACGAAACCGTTCTTCTCTCATCTTTGAGTATGTTCACGCTTACGAATGGCCTTATGGTTCCCTGTACGTTGCCTCCCCTTCGGCTCGAGTTATACACTGGGTGCACCAAGTCTAGAATAATATTCTCAGGTTATAAAACCTAGAATAACTCAGCCTCATGTCGGATCCCAAGTATGAATATTTGTTTCCATCATATGCATTTGAATTTGGGAACTCAACACAAGGGTTAGGTCCGTCTAAGACAGGTGGACTCCAGAATCAAAAGATCATCCTGATGCATTTTTCACGTACTACCTATACAATTATTTTCTTCTGTTTGCATGTTGACCGGTTGCTAGAATAGGGAGGAAATTGGGGAAAATAAAATTGAGTTATGTGAGAGATAATTATCCCCCTTTGAAAAAAACATGTTCAAAATATACCGAAACTCTGCCAAAATTTAAAAAAAAGTCATTTCAAAATAAGCAAAACATTTTCAAGTGCCATGTTTCCCATGTTTTGTCAAAACTGATCGAAATACGCTGGTCTGATTCTCATCGGGTGTGAGATACGTAGGCAAACCTCATCGGTTCCGTCCCCAATTTTTAAAAAACACAAAATATTTTTCATTAGTTACTTCCTTAGAAATTTTTCCTTGGAAAATTTTAAAAAAAAATGAAGTTTTTAAAACTAAAAAAAAAAGTAATTTTATTCTTTCTATAGTCTTTCATACCGAAAAAAGAAATAATAAGATAAAAAACAAAATCAAAAGATCAAAATCCAAAATACGGGTTTCCATTATTTTGAAGTATTTTTTCAGAAAAAAATAAAAAAAATTAGAAAAAGGAGAATCGAAAAACAATATATATATACATATATATACATATATACATATATATA
>MU744669.1:75853-113769 GCA_026770625.1 Nicotiana glauca | reverse complement strand
TATATATATATATATATATATATATATATATATATATATTCTTTTCCTTCTTTAAAAGTCTTTCCTTCGTAACCGTCAAAAAAAAATTTGGAAAATGTGAAGTCCAAAAATATTTTTACTTTTCATTAGAAGTACTTTTGTAAATAAATAAAAATCTCCAAAAATATTTTATTTCTTCCTTAGAAAAAGATAAAACAAATGAAAATTCAAACAAAAATATTTTCCTTTTAATTTTAACATTCCCAAAGTAAAAACCAAAAGCAAATGAATTTTTAGAAGTCTTTCTTTCAAAAGCAAAACACAAATCAAAATACAGAAAATATTTCCTTTCTTCTTTTAAAGCATTTCTTTCAAAAATTCAACCAAAAAAATAAGAGAGATAATTTATTTACTCCATTCTAGATCTTCTCGAACTATGCAAGGTCTGATTCGTGTGACGTCATGATACGTAGGCAAACTTCATCAGATTCGATCATAGCTATAAAATAAAATTGAGTGAAAAATAATTTGAAAGAGAGAGAGAGAGAGAGAGAAAGAAAAAAATTTGACTGAGTGAAAAAGAAAAAGAAAAAAGAGAATGACAAAAAAATAAAAGAGTGACAAAAAAAAGAGTGCAAAAAATAAAAGTACGGCAAAACGAGATGAAAAAAATCAAGAGTGATTAAAGAGAGGCAGAAATGAAGAAATGAGATACAGAATGAAAAGGGCTAGTTAAGGCCGGGATAAAACATGCAACCGTTCAAACATACGGTAGAAGCGTTTAACTGTTAGGTGCATTACATACTAACAAGGTTGTTGGATGTGCAATCTAGCTGGGTTTTGGTGGTTGGTTTTGTTGGTAGACTAGCCTCCCCTCCTTCACAAGATCCAAAGGCACAGATGGCCTCCGCAAGCAATCTACCAATCATCGGTCCTGATGATAGCCCGGCAACGACTATTCTGCATCTCGAATCAGCAGTTGCTGAAGAGAGTAAGATGTTGCATCTCTGCATATTGGAAATGTGGGACGCCTGACCTAATGGTAGGGAACCACCAAGTGCAACCTCTCTGTTCCCTTAATTGATCCATAGGTCAGGTGAGGTTACCAATGCCCCTATGCCCAACCCGCTCATCCCATGTTGGCACACTCAAATGCCCACGAATGATCCTGGCATGCCTTCTGTGGTTCGCCCCCAGGCACCTGCTTCAAGTGCACCGCCTCCAATGTTCATCTTTCAGGGTCCACAGCTTCAACCAGAAATAACATATGTTACCCCATACTCCTTCACTCAACTTCCGAAATATGATCTCTTGGTAGAGCAAGAAAATATGGTTAAAAATCCTGAGCAAGAGGAAAAGGCTCGGAAGATGAAGAGCCATGAAAAAAACTTGAAAAACATGCAAGGTCTGACTGGCCAAAAGAGTGTCTCATACTCTGACCTCTATATGTTTCCCCATGTCCACTTGCCACATGGCTTCAAGATGCCAAAATTTGAAAAGTACAATGGGCGCGGAGACCCGGTCACTCATCTGAAATTATTGTAACTAGTTGAAGGGTGCTGGTAGAAAAGAGGAGCTACTAATGGCCTATTTTGGGGAAAGCCTCACCAGAATTGCTTTTGAGTGGTATACGTATCACGAAATTACCCATTGGCACGTGTGGGACGATATGGCCCGAGATTTTGTTTGCCAATTCCAATATAATGTGGACATCGCTCTATATAGAAACTCTTTGTCCAATTTGAAAAAGAAAACTGCGAAAAGCTTCAGCGAATATGCCATCAAATGGCATGAGCAACCTGCCATGGTAAAGCCATAAATGGATGAAATTGAAATGGTCATGGTCTTTCTGCAGTCCCAAGAGGCTGATTACTTCCAGAAAATAATGTCCGCTATGGGTAAGCCATTCGCTGAGGCTATCAAAATTAGGGAAATGGTTTAAAACAGTTTAGAAACAAGGTGAATCTTGAGTCATGCTGCCTTTAAGGCCACATCACAAGCTGCTCAGAATGATTCGGAGGGTTTGATGAATAGAAATGGGTTTGAAGAGGGAGACATGATGGTTTCAAGCTCAAGGGGGCCCCGCAAGTCATTCAGCCAATCATATGTGCTCATATGGTCCCACCACACTATTATCCCCTTCAAGATGATGCTTATACTGTGGCACCACCTCCCTATCCAGCGATGAATGCACAACCTTACACGTGGCCACAACATTATCCATAAAATCGAGCTCCATATCCATGAAATACCCATCCTTAGAAAGCTCCATATAATCCTCAAGCAAATGATCCCCAATAAAATCCCCGCCCAAGAGAGCCTTTCAGAAAGAATCAGTTCACCTCCATTGGTGAATCGTATTCAAGCTTGTTCCAGAAGCTAATCCGGCTAGATCTATTGCAGCTAGTGGCCCAGAACCAGCCAAACCCTGAGCCCCCCTCGCACCGAGCTGACGCTAGATGTGAATACCACTCCGGGGCAGTAGGACACAGTACAGAGGACTGTTAGACCCTCAAAAAGGCAGTTGAAGATCTGATTGAAGCCAAAAGAATTGTTTTTCAGGATGAAGAAGCTCTTGATGTGATGAAAAATCTATTGCCTGCCCACAACAGCGTGTCAATAGTCGGAATGATTCTTGAAGATAAGGAATTTGATTCAGCATTGAAGGCCATTGCCGAGACAGAAGAAAATCCAAGAAATGGTTTCTAAGCATGAATGTTCCCCATCAGACGGGAGTATCAGTAGCCAGTCTTGCTATTCTTTCTGCGTTCGGATTATCTCATATACTGATCTGGACGTTTTACTTTATTGTCTTAGTGATTCGGATGTTTTACTTTATTGTCTTGCTTTCCGATGTTAACACTTCTATCTTTTGAAATTCAAAAAAAATCAAAAATCAAAAACTCAAATGAAATTAATATTTCATTGTCCAGGAATATCTCTTTTCTTAGTCTTGTCATTTTTCTTATTCTCCTTTTAGTTCTGTTAAATGTAGATTTCAATAACATGAGATGCTTGCGGACTTCATGCCCAGATCCTGAAATGCTGTTAGACTTCGAAATAATGAAACAAGAATTAGATCAAATGAAGATAAGTTTAAGGAAATAAAATAAAGAGTTGGAACAGCTAAAAGAAAATTGGCTCCAGATGGGAAAGATCCATACATGGTAAATAACAAGAGTACTGCCAAAGAGAGCATGGTACTTAGGACACATCGAAGGAAATGTCCTTGAAATAACTATCAATGTAAATGCAATCAAAAGGTATTATGTTGGATCCTCCATATAGTACTAATATTCTCCAGTTGGGATGACGAAGGCTTTCATTCTCGCTACCCAAACACTATCGACCCTTTTCAAACCCTTTGAGTCGGCTCCCATTCTATGATTACCATCGTTGGAATCTGAAAGTGTTATTGAAAAATGAAATAAAAAAAGAAAAGAAAAAAATAGAGGAAGAAAAAGCAAAGAAAATGAAATTAAAAAAAATAGATTAAAAAAAGAAAGAAATAAAGAGAGTGTTTATTCTAACATGTTTGTTGTTTTGAAATAAAAGCTAACCAAAGGTGGCCGGCTTGTTGGTTTGCAATGGCGAGTCAAAAAAACCATCCAAGATCTCTCGGAAATAAAAGCATCTTCTCAACCGATGGAACAAACATCATTGTTGTTGATCTAAGGTCACAAAAAGGCAAGTAGTCAAGTTGGCGGTGAAAAACAAAAAATGGAGGGAAATGTTAGGGTGACTTTACTAGATTTGAGCAATAAGATATGGGCTGCTTGGGATGAATGTCAAAATTTGTGTATTGAATCTAAAGCAATTAAAATGGCAAAAAGGTCGTGGTAATGTTGATGTGCAAATGTATGGCTAACATGTCTCTTAGCAACTGGAAAGTCGCTCTTCCTTTAGCCATGGTAGCTTATTTTGTCTTCTTTTCTTTTTCTTGTGTTATCGGACCCTGCTATCCTTCATTTAATAAAAAATAGCTAGTCATTTTGTTTCCATTTTGTGATGTGACGACACAAAGGGTCATCACCTATTTTAAATTAATTTTGTACTTCTGTGGGCTTGAAAACCTTATTTAGAGTTGCTTCGATTAGCGTGCGCAGTCTGGGCGCGTAGCCAGAAAGTTTAAATGTGAAATTCTACAAAAAATATTAAATTTTGATGTTAAAATGAATAGATTGGACCTTGGTCAATATTTTGGGTAAACGGACCCGGACCCATAATTTGACAGTCCCGGAGGGTCCGTAGGAAAATATGGGACTTGGGCGTATGCCTGGAATCGAATTCTGAGGTCCCAAGGCCGAGAGATGAATTTTTATGTAAAATTGTTTTCTGAAATTATTTAAGGAAATTTGAAATGAAAATTTATTAGAATGTGTTGGTATCAGGCTCGTATTTTGGTTCTGGCACCCGGTACAGGTCTTATATATGATTAAAGATATTTCTGTGAAATTTGGTTGAAAACGGACGTCATTTGACGTGATTCGGACCAAAATTGGAAATTTTGAGATTTTATGAAGTTTGAAAGAATTCTTGGATTTTGTGGTTTAGTTCGATGTTTATGATGTTATTTTGGTGATTTGATCACGCGAATAAGTCCGTAGGATGTTTTTGAGGTTGTGTGCATATTTGGTTTGGAGCCCCGAAGGCTCGGGTGAGTTTTGGATGGGCCACGGATTGCATTTTTTTAAACTTGAAAGTTGCTGGTATAACTGACCTGCAGGCCCGGCTCGCAAATGCGAAGGTATTCTCACAAATGCGAGGTATCCAGATCTGATCCTCCATCGCAAATGTGAAGGTACCCCTATTGGCCAGGGATCGCAAATGCAACCACATGGCTCGCAAATGCAGAATTGGGACTTTCGCAAATGCGACACTTTTGGTCGCAAATGCAAAATCCCTCCTTTTGCTCAGTGTTCACAAATGCGAACTTGAATTCGCAATTCCTATATCTAAGGGTCGGGGTTCGCAATTGCGAAACCCTGTTCGCAATTCCCATATCTTCAATCTGTAAATTTTTATACTTAGTCGATTTTAAAGTCGTTTTCACCCCATTTTCAAAACACAACTCCTTTGGGCGATCTTTCAAGAACAAACGTTCTTCCAAATTAATTGTAAGTTAGTTTTTACTCATTTCTTTCAATCATTTACATCTTATAACATGATTTCAACCTAAAATCATAGATTTTCATGGGGGAAATTGGGTGTTTTGGGTAGAACCTAGGTTTTTCAAAAATTGGTTATTTGGACCTCAATTTGAGGTCCGATTTCAAATGAAATTATATATTTGGGTTAGTGGGGGAATGGGTAATCGGGTTTTGGTTCAAACCTTGGATTCTGACCACGTGGGCCCGGGGCGATTGTTGACTTTTTGGGTAAAACTTTGGAAAACCTATTTTCATGCATTAGGGTAGATTTATTTAGTGTTTATTAATGTAATTAAGTAATTTGTTACTAGATACGAGCAAATTGGAGGTGGAATTACGGGGTAAAGCTATAATTGAGGCTTGAGTTGTATTTAAGGAATTGAGGTAAGTGTTTGGTCTAACCTTAGCTTGAGGGACTAGGAGTTGAGTCTTATTTGCTAATTGCTTCTTGTTGAGTACGACGTATAGGCATGGTGACGAGTATCTATACTTTGGTGTCTAGCATGACCGTGAGTCTTTAAATTGCAAATATCTTTATTTTGTTGTATTTGTCTTGCCTTGGTGATGATTCCTACTTGTTGTGAAAAGCTTGTGAAAGGAAAGTGTGACCTGTGAACAACGAGGAGCATTGGCTCAAGTTATATTACAATTGTGAACGTATATGAAATGGTTGAATCCCTTTGGAGCATTAGCTCAAGTGGCAAAGTGAAATATGCAACAAAAGTGAAAGGAAGAGAAAGAGTATTTATATTGCTCCATTGCCGGGATATTATTGCTTATTGAATATTTTCCCTTGCCAGAACGTTAAGATTATTGATGCTGTACCCTTGCCGGGATTTAATTGTTTAATTGTGTCCTCTTGTCGGGATTTCTATTATTATTTTGTTTATTCCCTTGCCCTTGTTTTTTATGGTTGTTTGGGTAAGGAAGAGTGTTAAAGCACGAAGGGTGATGACGTGAATTGTTTGTTTATTATGAGGAAAGAGTGTAAAGCACGAAGGGTGATGTCATGCATTGTTTGCTTATTATGAGGAAAGAGAGTATAGCACAAAGGGTGATGTTATACCGCACGATGTACCATTCCGTGCCGATTCTATTAATTATATGTGAGGAACAAGAGTAAAAGCACGAAGGGTGATGTCGTGCACATTTTACTATATCATTGTTTAGTGAGGATGAGAGTAAAAGTATGAAAAGTGATGTCGTGCACTTGTTGATCTCTGTTCCTTATTAATGTTTGAGTTGTGTTATTTCCTTCGTTAGTGGACGACTTTTACTTGATATTGTTATTTCCCCACAGCATGCTCCCCTCCCATATTGTTTACTTGTCTTTGTATTTCGATCTCGTTGTATATGTATACATAATTGCACAGGTTAATGTTGTAGTCCGGTCTAGCCTCGTCACTACTTCACTGGGGTTAGGCTAAACACTTACCAGCACGTGGGGTTGGCTGTGCTGATGCTACACTCTATGCTCTTTTGCATAGATCCAGGTGTCGGAGCAACTTACGATGCGCGGCAGTAGTCAGGGAGCCGACCTTCAGTCCACGAGACTCCGAGGTAGTCTTGCTGGAGTCTGCAGGCCCGACGTCTCTTCTATTAGCTTCCATGTTCTGTTGACACTGTATTTGAAATAGACTATTTCCTTTATTTCAAACTCTTATTTGTAGTAATCCTAGACAGTTCGTGTATTGTTGTGATACCAGGTGCTGGGTAGAGACTTGTATTGGCTTTCTAGATGCTATTTTTATATTTAGTCAGACTTCTGCTAAATTTTACTTTTCGCTGTCTTTTAACTTCTTATTCATTGATAATTTAATTGTTTAATCATGTATAAAAATGAGATAGCTTAATGTTTGCAAAGGTTTTTGGCTTTCCTAGCTACTATAAGTAGGCGCCATCACGACTCCTGAGGGTGGGAATCCGGGTCGTGACAAGTTGGTATCAGAGATCTAGGTTAGATAGGTCTCACAACTAACAAACAAGCTTAGTAGAGTCTGATAGATTGGTACGGAGACATCTGTATTTATCCCCCAAAGGCTACCGAGTTAGGAAAAGTTTCACATTTGTTCTTTCTTGTCGTGCGGTTTGGTTTCTCAACGCTAATTGAATTTCTACTCTATTCTTTTGCAAATGGATAGAACCCATGCTTCCTCATCTTCTAATCAGTAGTTCGAGCCCTAGGCATCTTGCGCTAAGGGCAGAGGCCGAGGCCGTTCTAGAGGCCGAAGAAGGAGCAGAGCTCAGCCCTGAGCAGCAGCACCAGTGGCGAGCCTCAGGTTGACTTTGACGAGGAGGTTCCGGCCCCAGCCCCAGCAGTTTTGATAGGCCCAGCTCAGGTCCCAGAGGGGTTTGTTGCTACCCCTGTTCTTCAGGACGCTCTTGTCCGATTGGTGGGTCTCATGGAGAGTGTTACCCGAGAAGGTTTGTTTCCTGTAGCACCAGCCGTCTCTTAGGCTAGAAGAGGGGCCCAGACTCCTGCTACTCGTACTCAAGAGCAGGTAGCTCCCCAGGTTCAGACTCCATCAGTTTAGCCAGTTGGAGCAGCTCAGCCGAGTGTGGTAGCCCAAGCCGGTGATAGGGCAGTTGTGTCTGCCGATGCTTTATGGAGATTGGATAGGTTTACCAAGCTTTTCACTACTACCTTCAGCGGTGCATCTACCGAGGATCCTCAGGATTATTTGGACAGCTGCCACGAGGTTCTTCGGAACATGGGTATTGTTGAGACCAATGGGGTTGATTTCGCTACATTCCAGTTGTCTGGATCCCCCAAGACCTGGCAGAGGGATTATTGTTTAGCTAGACAAGCAGGATCTCCAGCCTTGACTTGGGAGCAGTTCACACATCTATTTCTAGAAAAATTTCTCCCTATTACATAGCGAGAGGCCTATCGGAGGCAGATCGAGTGTATCTATCTGGGATCTATGACAGTCACCCAGTACAAGACCAGTTTTATTGAGTTGGCTTGCCATGATCATGTTATACTTCCCACTAAGAGGGAGAGAGTGAGATAGTTTATTGATGGACTCATTTAACCTATTCGTCTCCAGATGGCAAGAGAGACTGGGAGCGAGATATCCTTTCAGGAGGCGGCCAATGTGGCCTGGAGGATTGAGATGTTATTGTCATAGGGGGTAGTCATAGAGCAGATAAGAGACCCCATCAGTCAGGCCGATTCAGTGGTGCTTGTCTGGAGGCAGAGATTCATATGATAGGGGTCAGCCTTTTAGGCCTTTCTAAGGGTGCCCCAAGTGGTCGTGGTTCTCACGCACACTATTCTGATCAGCAGCCATTCAGTGCACCGCCAGCTCCTATCTGTGCACTACCACTTTAGAGTTTCCATGGTGGTCATTCAGGTCGACAGGGCCAGCAGACTCAGCAGCCGAGGACTTGTTACACTTGTGGTGACAGGGGTCATATTGCTAGATTTTGCCCTCGAGCACCGAGCAGTTCTCAACACTTCTCGTGCCATGGTTTATGCACCAGGTGCAACACAGCCCGCCCAGCCAGCTAGAGGTGGGGGTAGAGGTGACAGAGGTGGAGGTAGAGGTTATAGAGGTGGAGCTCAGACCACTAGAGGTCAAGGCCAGCTAGCAGCAGGCCAGCCCAAAAAGGAAGATCAGAGTGGTAGGGCCCAGCTAAGATGTTATGCTATTTAGGCTAGGCCCAAGGCAGAGGCTTTAGATGCAATCATTATAGGTATGATTCTGGTTTGTGATAGAGATGCTTCAGTATTGTTTGATCCGGGGTCTACGTATTCGTATGTGTCATCCTATTTTGCCCCATATTTGATCATGCCTAGTGATGCATTGGGTATCCCTGTTTATGTGTCTACACGGGTAAGTGACTCCATTATGGTTGATCGAGTCCATCGTTCTTGTGTTGTGGTGATTGCGGGTATGGAGACTCGTATAAATTTGTTGCTTTTAGATATGGTCGACTTTGTATATTAGGGATGGACTAGTTATCACCCTATCATGCTATCTTGGACTGCCATGCCAAGACTGTGACCTTAGCTTTACCAGGTATGCCTTGTTTAGAGTGGAGATGGACACCTGGTCATTCTACCTGCAGTGTTATATAGTATGTGAAAGCTCGGCGTATGGTCGAGAAGGGGTGTTTTGCCTATTTAGCCTATGTTCGGGATTCAAGTGCTGAGGTTCCCTCTATTGATTCTGTTCTCGTTGTTTGTGAGTTCCTCGATGTCTTTCCTTCAGACCTGCTGAGTATGCCACCCGATAGGAATATTGATTTCTGCATTGTCTGGTTCCGGGCACTCAGCCCATTTCTATGTTGCCATATCGTATGGCCCCACCGGAGTTGAAGGAGCTAAAGGAACAGTTGTAGAATTTGCTTGAGAAGGGTTTCATCAGACCTAGTATCTCAACTTGGGGTGCGCCGATGTTATTTTTCATGAAGAAGGATGGGTCGATGAGAATGTATATCGATTACCGGCAATTGAACAAGGTAACGATCAAGAATAAGTATCCACCGCTGAGGATTGATGATTTGTTCGACCAACTTCAGGGTGCCAGGGTATTTTCCAAGATTGACTTGTGATTTGGCTAGCATCAGTTGAGGATTAGGGCATCCGATGTCCTTAAGACAGCTTTCCGCACTCGGTACGGGCATTATGAGTTCTTGGTTATGTCATTTGGGTTGACAAATGCCCCATCAACTTTCATGGACTTGATGAACCGAGTGTTCAGGCCTTATTTGGATTCATTCATGATAATTTACATTGATGATATATTGATATATTCCCACAGCCCGGAGGAGCATGAGCAGCACCTTAGAGTGGTTCTTCAGACTCTAAGGGATAGTCAGTTATATGCAAAGTTCTCCAAGTGTGAATTCTGGTTGGGTTCAGCTGCATTTATGGGTCATTTTGTACCAACATAGAGTATTCAGGTGGACCCAAAGAAGATTGAGGCAGTCAAGAACTAGCCTAGACTAACATCAGCTACAGAGATTCGGAGTTTCTTAGGATTAGCAGGCTACTATCGACTGTTCATGGAGGGGTTTTCATCTATTGCAGCCCCGATGACCAGATTGACCCAGAAGGGTGCCCAGTTGAGATGGTCGGACGAGTGTGAGGCGAGCTTTCAGAGGCTCAAGATAGCTCTGACTACGGTACCGATGTTGGTTTTGCCCACGGGTTCAGGGCATTATACAGTCTATTGTGATGCTTCCCATGTTAGGTTTGGAGCGGTGTTGATGCAGGATGGAAAGGTCATTGCCTATGCTTCGAGGTAGTTGAAGATTCATGAGAATAACTATCCGGTTCATGATTTGGAGTTGGCAGCCATAGTTCATGCATTGAAGATTTGGATGCATTATTCGTATGGCGTGGCATGTGAGGTGATCACAGACCACAAGAGTCTTCAGTACTTGTTCAATCAAAAGGAGTTGAATTTGAGGCAGAGGAGGTGGTTGGAGTTGTTGAAGGATTATGACATCACCATTCTATATCATCCGGTGAAGGGCAATGTGGTGGCCGATGCATTGAGTATGAAGTTAGTCAGTATGGGCAGTCTTGCTTATATTTCGGTTGGTGAGAGGCCGCTTGCTTTGGATGTTCAGGATTTAGCCAATCAGTTTGTGAGACTGGACGTTTCTGATCCCATTCATGTGTTAGCTTGCACGGTTGCTCGTTCTTCATTATTGGAGCATATCCGTGATCGGCAGTATGATGATCCCCATTTGTGTGTTCTTAGAGACACGGTACAGCGCGGAGGTGCCAGGCATGTTACCTTATATGATGATAGAGTTTTGAGATTGCAGGGTCGAGTATGTATGCCGAATGTGGATGGGCTCCGAGTGTTGATTTTGGAGGAGGCCCATAGCTCCCGGTACTCTATTCATCTGGGTGCCGCGAAGATGTATCACAATTTGCGGCAGCATTACTGGTGGCGTAGAATAAAGAAGGATATCATAGCATATGTGGCTCGTTGTTTGAATTGTCAACAGGTTAAGTACGAGCATTAGAGGCCTGGTGGTGTATTTCAGAGGATTGAGCTTCCCGAGTGGAAGTGGGAGTGGATTACTATGGACTTTGTTACTAGACTTTCGCGGACTCGGAAGAAGTTCGACGCAGTTTGGGTCATTGTTGATAGGCTGACCAAGTCAGCACATTTCATTCATGTGGTAGTCTCATATTCTTCTGAGAGGTTGGCTGAGATCTATATTTGAGAGATTGTTCGCCTTCATGGTGTGCCCGTATCTATCATTTTGGATAGGGGTACGCAATTTACCTCGCGCTTCTGGAGAGCAGTTCAGCGAGAGTTGGGCACACGGATTGAGTTGAGCACATCATTTCATTACTAGATAGACGGTCAGTCAGAGCGGACTATTCAAATTTTGAAGGATATGCTCTCAGCTTGTGTTATTGACTTTAGAAGTTCGTGGGATCAGTTCTTGCCTTTAGTGGAGTTTGCCTACAACAACAACTACCAGTCAAGTATACAGGATGGCTCCTTATGAGGATTTATATAGTAGGTGATGTCGGTCTCCGATTGGATAGTTTGAGCTAGGAGAGGCTCGGTTGTTGGGTGCGGATCTGGTTCAGGAGGCCTTGGAAAAGGTCGGGATCATTCAGGATAGGCTTCGTTCAGCTCAGTCCAGGCAAAAAAGCTATGCAAACCGCAAGGTTCGAGATGTGGCTTTTATGGTTGGTGAGCGGATATTGCTCCAAGTGTCACCTATAAAAGGCGTGATGAAATTTGGAAGAAGGGCAAGCTTAGCCCTAGGTTCATTGGTCCGTTTGAGATTCTCGATCGAGCGTGAGAGGTGTCTTATAGACTTGCTTTGCCGCCGAGCTTATCAGCCGTACATCCAGTATTTTATGTGTCCATGATTAGGAGGTATCACGGCGATCCGACCCATGTGTTGGATTTCAGAACAATCCAATTGGACAAGGACTTGTCTTATGAGGAGGAGCCGGTAGCTATTCTAAACCGGCAGGTTCGACAGTTGAGATCCAAGAGTTTCCCTTCTATCTGTGTCCAGTGGAGGTCAGCCTCCTAAGGCATCGACTTGGGAGTCCGAGTCCGATATGCGTAGCCGTTATCCTCATCTTTTCCCCGACCCAGGTACTTCTTTCTTCTGTCCGTTCGAGGATGCACGGTTGTTTTAAAGGTGGAGAATGTGACGATCCAAAGGGTCATCACCTATTTTAAATGAATTCTGTGCTTCCGAGACCTTGAAAACCTCATTTAGAGTCTCCTCGATTTGCATGCGCAATCCGGGCACGTAGCCGGAAAGCATAAATGTGAAATTCTGTGAAAAAATATTAAATTTTGATGTTAAAATGAATAGATTTGCCCTTTGTCAGGTAAATGGACCCAGACTCGTGATTTGATGGTCTCGGAGGGTCCGTAAGAAAATATAGGACTTGGGCGTATGCCCGCAATCAAATTCTGAGGTCCCAAGGTCAAGAAATGAATTTTTATGTAAAATTATTTATTGAAATTTGAAATGAAAATTCATTAGAACGTGTTGGTATCGGGCCCATATTTTGGTTTCGGCGCCCAGTATAGGTCTTATATATGATTTAAGATGTTTCTGTGAAATTTGGTTGAAAACGGACGTCATTTGATGTGATTCGGACCTAAATTGGAAAATTTGAGATTTTATGAAGTTTGAAAGAATTCTTGGATTTTAGGGTTTAATTCGATGTTTATGATGTTATTTTGGTGATTTAATCACGCGTATAAGTCCGTAGGATGTTTTTAGGTTTTGTGCATATTTGTTTTGGAGCCCCGAGGGCTCGGGTGAGTTTTGGATAGGCCACAGATTGCTTTTTTTGAACATGAAAATTGCTGGTATAACTGACCTCCAAGCTTCGCACAAATGCGAATGTCTTCTCGCAAATGCGAGGTAGCCAGAACTGACCCTCCATCGCAAATGCGATATATTTCTTCACAAATGCGTAGGTGTCCCTGTTGGCCTGGGATCACAAATGTGACCACATGGCTTGCAAATGCGGAATTGGGACTTCCGCAAATGCGATCCTTTTGATCGCAAATGCGAAGTCCCTCCTTTTGCTCAGTGTTCACAAATGCGAACTTGACTTCGCAATTCCCATATCTGAGAGTCGGGGATTCGCAATTGCAAACCCCTGTTCGCAATTCTCATATCTGCAACCTGCAAATTTTTATACTTAGGCAATTTTTAAGTCATTTTCACCCCATTTTCTAAACACAACTCCTTTGGGCTATTTTTCAAGAACAAACCTTCTTCCAAATCAATTGTAAGTTAGTTTTTACTCATTTCTTTCAATCATTTACATCTTATAACATGATTTCAACCTAAAATCATATATTTTCATGGGGAAAATTGGGTGTTTTGGGTAGAACCTAGGGTTTTCAAAAATTGGGGATTTGGAACTCAATTTGAGGTCCGATTTCAAAATAAATTATATATTTGGGTTCGTGGGGGAATAGGTAATCGGGTTTTGGTTCGAACATCGGGTTTTCACCAAGTGGGCCCAAGGGCGATTTTTGACTTTTTGCATAAAACTTTGGAAAACTCATTTTCATGCATTGGGGTTGATTCATTTAGTGTTTGTTAATGTAATTAAGTAATTTGTGTTTAGATACGAGCGAATTGGAGGTAGAATCGCGGGGTAAAGCTGTAATTGAGGCTTGAGTTGTATTCAAGGCATTGAGGTAAGTGTTTGGTCTAACCTTAGCTTGAGGGACTAGGAGTTGAGTCTTATTTGCTAATTGCTTCTTGTTGAGCACGACGTATAGGCATGGTGACGAGTATTTGTACGTTGGTGACTAGCATGACCGTGAGTCTTTAAATTGCGAATATCTTGATTTCTTTGTATTTCTCTTGCCTTGGTGATTATTCCTACTTATTGTGAAAAGCTTGTGAAAGGAAAGTGTGACCTATGAACAAAGAGGAGCATTGGCTCAAGTTATATTACAATTGGGAACGTATATGAAATAGTCGAAACCCTTTGGAGCATTGGCTCAAGTGGTAACGTGAAATATGAAACAAAAGTGTAAGGAAGAGAAAGAGTATTTAAATTGCTCCATTGCCGGGATATTGTCGCTTATTGAATATTTTCCCTTGCCGGGATGTTGAGATTATTGATGTTGTACCCTTTTCTGGATTTAATTGTTTAATCGTGTTCCCTTGCCGGGATTTCTATTATTGTTTTTTGTTTATTCCCTTTCCCATTAGTTGTGATTGTTATTTGGGTGAGAAAGAGTGTTAAAGCACGAAGGGTGATGCCGTGCATTGTTTGTTTATTGTGAGGAAAGAGAGTAAAGCACGAAGGGTGATGTCGTGCATTGTTTGCTTATTATGAGGAAGGAAAGTAAAGCACGAAGGGTGATGTCGTGCCGCATGATGTACCATTCCGTTCGGATTCTATTAATTATATGTGAGGAACGATAGTAAAAGCATGAATGGTGAAGCCATGCACATTTTATTATATCATTGTTTGGTGAGGATAAGAGTAAAAGCACGAAGGGTGATGACGTGCACTTGTTGATCTCTGTTTCCTTATTAATGTTTGAGTTGTGTTTTTTCCTTCGTTACTGGATGACTTTTACGTAATTGTTTTTCCCCACAGCATGCTCCCCCTCCCATATTGTTTACTTGTCTTTGTATTTCGAGTCCGCTGTATATGTATACATAACTGAACAGGTTTATGTGGTAGTCCGGTCTAGCCTCGTCACTACTTTACTGAGGTTAGGCTAGGCACTTACCAGCACATGGGGTCAGTTGTGCTGATGCTACACTCTATTCTCTTTTGCATAGATCTAGGTGTCAGAGCAGCTTGTGGTGCGCAACAGTAGTTAAGGAGTCGACCTTCAGTCCACGAGACTCCGAGGTAGCCATGCTGGCGTCTGCAGGCCCGGCATCTCTTCTATTAGCTTTCATGTTTTGTTGACAATGTATTCAAAATAGACTATGCCCTTTATTTCAAACTCTTATTTTTAGCAATCCTGGATAGTCTGTGTGTTGTTGTGACACCAGGTGCTAGGTAGAGACTTGTATTGGCTTTCTTGACGCTGTTTCTATATTTAGTCAGACTTTCGCTAAATTTTACTTTTCACTATCTTTTAACTTCTTATTAATTTTTAATTTAATTGCTTATTCATTGATAATTTAATTGTTTAATCATGTATAAAATGAGATAGTTTAATGTTTGCAAAGGTTTTTGGCTTGCCTAGATACCACGAGTAGGCGCCATCACGACTCCTGAGGGTGGAAAATCCGGGTCGTGACATGTGCATAATTCTTTTCACGCTACTACTAGTAACACGACATCCATGCGGAATTTTTGGCCATATCTTAGAAAACTGACTTAGTCTTGAATTGGATAAGTGAGAAGAGACACTTTTTGAAGATGAATAAAGACATGAAACATTTGGAAAATAAGCATGAGCCAAGTTTACATGGAACCAAAGCAGTCATGCTCATGGAAGTTAAGGATCTCTACCTTTTGAATCATTTGAGAAGATCGGGCTTAAGGATAATCGGATGGCATGAAGTCTGTTTAGCACTAAGAGATGTTTTCAATAGAAGGTGTATTCCAGAAAACTTGAAATAGATCAGTTAGTGGCAAAATGCATTTTCTACATCAAGACAAAATCTAAGAAAAGTCACCCCAATTGACAAGGGTCATTCATAACGAGGAAAGTATTGCTCATATAACTTTACACTGAAAAAGACCCAAGAAGTTAGGCATGTTCATCAATGATGTGATCGCGAAAAATACTATAATTGGCATTCTCGAGGCTGGGAGGCCCTTTTTCTACTATTCAAACACTTTATACCCTTTGTTACCCCTTTTGAACCTGTGTTATTTTCTTTGAACACCCTCTTTTATAATCAATTTTAGAGTCAAAAGTCAAAAAAAAATAACAATAAAAGTCCATACCCCAAGAGTACAAACTGGGTCAGCTCTTTGAAAGTTCAAGTGAAATAAAAAAAGAAAAGTCCATGTCCCAAGAGTATAAACTGGGGCAATTCTTTGAATGTTCAAGTGAAAAAAAATTGAGAAAAAAAAAAGAAATTTCAAAGGTCCATGCCATAAGAAGACAGAAGCTGAGGCAAAAAAAAAAAGAGAAAAAGAAATTTAAAAAAAGAAAAAAAAAAGAAAAGAAAAGAGAAAAAAGACAGAGGAATAGAAAGAAAATTATAGTTAGGTCAGATATTTGAACTATGTTTGACCTGATTCCTTTAAAAAATAATACGTAGGCAGCCTCACGGTTCGGTCCAACAAAACAAGAATTCAAAAAAAAAGAAAAAAAATTCCAAAAAAAAATCCCCAATAGCTTAAATTGGTGCAAAGATTTTATTTCACTTTAAAAAGAGTTTATTCCAAGAGTTGTAAGTCTACAACCCATCATACTAAGTCTACTTTGAGCCTCTGTGCCGTCCTTTCTTTCCAACCCTATCCAAATAAAGACCTCCTGATCAGCCTTCACGAATGCCAAGAGATGTATACAATGAGCAACAATTGTCACACGACATGGAACACTGTCAAGTTGCTCACACACAAAAAGAGAAAGAGAAAATGAGATAGTCTTATTAGTGAAAACCCTCACGGGCACTATAAGATGACGGTAAGCAGAGATGAATAAATGAGAGAGACTTGTTAGTGAAAACCCCTCGGGCACCACTTGCCGAAAGTGAGTCACGAAGTTGATGAGAAGAGTTAGCATAAACAAGCCCGACTTCAAAGGTCATAAGAATGGTAGGGAAGATTAGATTAGTTTGGTAGATCAATCGTTATGTCCAAAATGCATGTCATGATCACTAAGGCTAGTTACTGAAAAAAAAAAGAAAAAAAAAACACTTTCTTCTGTCCTTCCGATAGGGGCATTTCTTGCTAATACTTGTTTATTTGCATTATTGCGTCCTTCACTCTGAGTTAGTCCTTGTCAAAACAAGCAGGAAAATATTTTAAAATCTACTACCAGCTTTTTAGTTGCACAAAGTAAGTTTGGCCAGCACACTTAGTTGTTACTTTGAACATGCCTTGTGGATTCATGCAAACGCTCCCCCCAAAAATGATTCTTCTCAGCCTACTTGACGCAAGAATAGATAACTTGTGATTCTCTCTGTCAGATAAATTGCTCAAAAGCATGAAGTCATTGAAGATATTAGAAAAGGTCACCTAAGAAAGATCTCCAGTTGGGATAAGGTTGATTGAGACACAAATACAAATGGTACTTGGTGTGAAACAATAAGGTTGATGCAGAGCAAAAGTTTCTTAAAACCAACTCAAGCTAATTGAGCGTCAGCAAAGTTGCCCAAGCCCCAAGGCCACAAACCGACCACCATTTTCAAAACTAATAAATTTTTCTTTGTGTGAAACCAGAAAAAAAAAAGCATTGCAAGGAAAGTGGATAAAAAAAGAAAAAAAGGATAAAAAAAAAAGAAGAAGAAAAAAACAACAAAAAGAGAGAAGAAAAGGAAAAGAAGAGAAGATCGACAAAGGGAAGTTTCTAAAATCTTTGTCTTTATTTATCTTACTATTTTGCATAAAATCTTACTATTAATCTTCACATTTTTTCCTCCTAAGATAAAAATTCCTAGTTTGTTGGGTTTTCCTCCCAATCAAAATCTTAGTCGGATGAATCTTTCTCCTAAGATGACAAAAAAGAAAAAAAAAGAGACCTAGTCTGATGAACTTTCTCCTAGGATCAAAATCTTAGTCTGATGAATCTTTCTCCTTAGATAGAAAACCTAGTCTGATGAATTTTCTCCTAGGATAGAAATCTTAGTCTGATGAATCTGTCTCCTACGTTACTAGAAAAAAAGAGATCTAGTCTGATGAATTTCTCCTAGGATCAAATTCTTAGTCTGATGAATTTTTCTCCTAAGATACCAAAAAAAAATAGAAAAAAAAGGACCTAGTCTGATGAACTTTCTCCTATTATCAAAATCTTAGTATGATGAACTTTTTCTCCTAAGCTAGTATACCTAGTCTAATGATTTTTCTCCTAGGATAGAAATCTAAGTCTGATGAATCTTTCTCCTAAGATATGTAAAAAAGGGACCTAGTCTGATGAACCTTCTCCTAGGATAAACATCTTAATCTGATGAATTTTCTCCTAAGGTGGAAGACCTAGTCTGATGAATTTTCTCCTACGATAAAAATATTAGTCTGATGAATCTTTCTCCTAAGATAACAAAGAAACTTAGTCTGATGAATTTTCTCCTAGGATAGAAATCTTAGTCTAACGAATCTTTCTCCTAAGATACAAAAAAATAGACTTAGTCTGATGAACTTTCTCCTAGGATCAAAATCTTAGTCTGATAAATCTTTCTCCTAAGATTGAAAACCTAGTCTGATGAATATTTCTCCTGGGATCAAATGTCTTAGTCTGATGAATTTTTTTCTCCTAAGAAAAGAGACCTAGACTGATAAACTTTCTCCTAGGATCAAAATCTTAGTCTGATGAATCTTTCTCCTAAGATAAGAAACCTATTCTGATGAATTTTATCCTACGATAGAAATCTTTGTCTGATGAATATTTCTCCTAAGATAATAAAAAAGAAAAAAAAAAGAAAAGAGACCTAGTCTGATGAATTTTTTCCTAGGATAAAATCTTAGTCTGATGAATTATTCTCCTAAGATAGAAAACCTAGTCTGATGAATTTTCTCCTAGAATCAAATCTTAGCCTGATGAATCTTTCTCTTAAGATATAAATCAAGTTTGATGAATTTTTTTCTAGGATAATACTTTCTTAAAAAATTTAAATTTTTCTATAAAAAAAAAAATCCTTGTTGGTTCATTTTAGCATAAGTACACAACTCTGTAGTCTCACTTTCCAACCTAGGTTCCCACTCCATAGTTGATGCCACTATAACCTGGTAATCTTTCCAACATAGGTTCTCCACTCCCTATTTTATTTTGTTTTAGATATAGGGTCTTCATTCCCTAGTGTAACGATACCGACCGGTCATTTTGAGTTCTAGCACGTCGTTCACCAGTTTGAGGCCATGAGTAGCTTCACTTCAGGTATTATGACTTGTACAAGTGTCGGAATTGAGTTTTAGGAGTTCCGGAGTTGATTTGGAAAGAGAATTCTCATTTCGGAAGCTTAAAGTTGGAATAATTAACTAGGATTGAATTTTTGAGTGAACGACCTCGGAATTGGGATCTAAAGGTTCCATATAGCTCGTATGATGATTTCGGACTCAGGCATATGTCCGGATTGGGTTTTGGATGACCCGGGAGCATTTTGGCGCCTATTGTGGAAGTTAGCATTTTGGAAGAAATTTCATAAGTTTGGCTTGAAGTGCATTTTAGATTTACCAATGTCTGTTTGAGATTCCGAGTCTGGGAGTAGCTCCGTATGGTGATTCTGGAATTGGGAGTGCGATTGGAAGTAAATTCGGAGGTCCGTAGGTCATTTTGGAGTCATTTGGCTAAAGATAGAAGTTGATGGTTTTTGAAGAGTTTGATCGAAAGTTGACTTTTTGATATCGGGGTCAGATTTCAATTCTGGAAGTTGGAGTAGGTCCGTAATGTCAAATATGACTCGTGTGCAAAATTTAGGGTCAATCGGACGTAATTTGATAGGTTTCGGTATCGAATATAGAAGTTTGAAATTCTAAAGTTCATTAAGCTTGGATTGGAGTGTGATTCATGGTTTAAGCATTGTTTGATGTGATTTGATTCCTCGACTAAGTCTGTGTTATGTTTTGAGACTTGTTGCTATGTTCGGACGGGGTCCCGAGGGGCTCGGGTGAGTTTTGGGAGGGTTTCGGACCATTTCTAGACCATTTTTAAATGCTGGTTTTTGGCTACAGTTGTGTGCTACGCGATCACAAGGAATTGGTTGCGATCGCGATGAGTAAAATAGGAGAAAATGGCCATAGATTCGTGATCGCGTAAGGGCTTTTGCTATCACGTAGAGGAAAGTTTCTGCTGCACTAACCCAATTTTGGAAGCTTGTATCTCACAATCTATAAGGAATTTGGAGATGATCTAAAAATAAAAGTTGTAGCCCTTTGTGTCTAGTTTTCAGAAAATTAAACCATTTGGCAGGTGAAGTTATGTACAAAAGTTATGAGTAGTACTCCACAGCCTATCGGGGAAGAGTTTGAAAATCACGAAGAAGAAATTTATGTTGCACAGGGCTAACTTAGAAAGTTATATCTTGTGATATATAAGGAAATGATAGATGAACAAAATATGAAAATTGTATTTCTTGGAGTCTAGTTTTTAAAAAGTTAAACCATTTGCAATCTGTAATTTTGTACAAAAAGTTATGGCCATTATACTAGAGACTATCTGGAAGAACTGGGCATTTGTTCTTCGCGATTGCGAAAGGCAAATTTTGGGCTGAAAAATGTCATCCTTCGCGATTGCGAAGCATTTTCTGCGACTGCGAAGAGGAAATACTTGGACAGAAGCTATATTTCGAGGTTTGGGCCATTTTTATCATATTTGGAGCTATGGAGCTCGGATTGAAAAGATTTTTTAGGCAATTTTCACCATATGGATCGGGGTAATTGTTCTATATCTGAAAGTAATTATACTTCATGATTCTATGGTTATATTCATTATTTACTTTGGATTTAAATAGAAGAAATCAAGATTTGGAGGTCAAGTTGTTATCGGAATTTGATCAAATTGGTATGGTTGAACTTGTATCGGAATGGGTTATTGGATTTTTGAGATTTTTTGGGAATCCGGGCACGTGGGCCCAAGGTCAATTTTGTCAACTTTTTGAATGAAGTTAGGCATTTATCTAAATTCAATTGTTATGTGTGTTTGAGCATGTATTAATCGATTTAAATAATTATTGGCTAGTTTTGGAGCATTGTGCATCAATTCGAGTCTTTGGAAGGGTGTGGAATGCCGTTTATGGATCTTCGGAGCAAGGTGAGTCTCCTTTATAACCTTGTAAGAGGGAATTGTCCCCATATGTGAGTTAATTGGCTATGCGCTCCTATTTGTGAGGGCTACCTATGCACGAGGGGACGAGAGTCCCTGCATAGCTACTATTATGCTATTGTCCGGGTAGACTAGGACCTAAAAGAATGTTGTATTTGAATTATTTGTAAACTTATTGACAGCTTGAATTGCTTAAATCACATCGAATCAGTAAATGAGTTTCAAAAAGGATTAAACTTAATATTCTTAAATCATTAAAAGAAAATTAGCTTTTATTGGAATAAACATTTCACGATAAACTCTTAATTGGTTGTTTGACTGTGTGTATCTATGTATGCCAGCGTCGCATGTATGATTTGCGAGCGGGATACTTGTTTATTTAATGTTGACTGCATCGCATTTATGATACGCGATCAGGGTAATAGATGCATCTATGGTTCGTGTCGTTTGACCCTCTGCAATGCACACTTTACATTTCTATTGTATCGGGCCGTACGACCTTGGTATGTTTTGTGCATGCTTGTATTGCTTGCCTTGCTATTATTTGAGATTGATATTAGCTCTCAACGACTTGAGATAATTGGAAACTTTTGGATTATTAATCCGGAGACTGTTAATATAAAAAAGAACTTTCAACTGTCCATGACTTACTTGAAATTACTATCATTCTTAATAAATCCTTGATTATTCGCATTAATAATATATCATTATTGGACCACTAGTAAGTGTCGAACTCGACCATCTCATCTCTACTTCTTCGAGATTAGACATGATACTCATTGAGTACACGTTGTTTTCGTACTCATACTACACTTCTGTGCATTTTTGTTGCACATGCATACGTATCTCTAGTGGCCTACTAGGTGTAGCAGCATGGTTGATACGGGGACTTAGGTGAGTTGCAGCTCTCGAGGCGACCCGCAGCTAGCAGAGTCTCCTTTAATTATCTGTATTTATTTCCTGTCCAATATTGTATTCCAGACGGCTGTTGCATTTTATTTCCTTCTTAGTAGATGCTTATGCACTTGTGACACTGGGTTCTGGAATGGTTATAGGATTGTTCATATTAAGCTTGCTAAAGACTTTATGGTTATTTCTGTAAAGTTTATTATTTGTTATTTCATATATAAAGAAAAATGATTTCAGCAAATACTAAAATTGGAATTTAATTAAGTATTTAGGTTGGCTTGCCTGACAGCGGTGTCCGGCGCCATCACGACCCTTAGAGGATTTTGGATCGTGTCAACATGGTATCAGAGCACTTGGTTCCGATAGCTCTCACGAGTCATGAATAAGTCTAGTAGAGTCTCACGGATCAGTACAGAGACGTCTGTACTTATCTTCGGGAGGCTACAGGACTATTAGGAGTACTTCCCTTCTTGATTCCTCATCGTGCAGTTTGATCCCTTGAAGCTTATGCCTTGTTTTCTTTCCTACTCGATCTTACATGACGCAAAGCGGTTGTTATAAATTGAGAATTGAAGAAATTGTAATGGTACTACAGATGTGGTGCACGATGTTTCTCCCGATATAGTTGATCAAATTATTATCGTCGCTTTATGGAAGGATATTTTATCATTTCATCCCAGTAGCGGTATTTATGAGGGCTCTGAGGCTAGGCACAAGTTGCCATGATGCTTATGAACGATTTTTCCACAATATTGATATGATGGTAGGATGTTGCCTACGTGTCGGAGCGGTGAATGACTTGAAGGGAGGTTTACTCAGTGCGTGACATTATTTTATTTCCGGTAAGGCAAAGATAATCTGGCTAAGAATGCTTAGATTCGGGTTGATGAGGTAACAAGACTTTGTATTTTCGAGCGTTGTGAAATTTTCATCTGCGATATAGTGTCGACGTCCTTAATTGCATATGCTAAGTTTGTCGGTGTTACGATCTTCTACAATTCGCCTTTGGAGCAAGTTAATGTAGGTCAATATTGAAGAAGTGACTGTTAGATATCGCGGGGTATGGTGGTGTAGGATTGAATCGGTGTTCCTAGTGTTGGCGGGTAGAGAAAGATGATCTTCGGAAAGGTTTAAAGTTAGTAGTGACTCATGGGTTCAAGTGCTACAAATATGGATTTATTTAAGGCAACAACTGAGCAGCAAAGGATGAGGAAGGACATGTGGGAGGCGTCAGGTGGTGGCTAAAATTTCTAGAAGGCCAAGTATAAGAATAAAATGGTCAAGTAGTTGATTAAAGGGATGAGTTCCGTCAAAGTAGGAGAGTGGCGGAGTTGCATAAGGGTATTGTGGTAGGATGACTATGCTCCTTAAGGAGAGTTTGGAATGATTTGGGAGTTTCAGAGATTAGTGGTTGGGGCCTACAGAGTTAACTTGAAGTATGGGCTATTATGCGGCAGAAGGTTTGATATAACCAGAAGGAGCTGCTCCAAATGAAGAAGGATACAATATAACTTTGAATTTGAAGGATGTTGCTTCACATTTAATTGATGTCTATGAGGGGTGAATGGACTTATATTACTAGAGAGTGAGCTTAGACTCAGGATGAGTTATTGATGTCGTAGTGATTGTACCCCGCACAGCAGCGTTGGAAGAATTCGGGAAGTGATTTCCACAGGTGGGTTATTCCCTGTTAGTTGGTTAGCAGTCGCGTGGTTGGCGAGGCTTCTGCAAAGAATTCTATTGGTTATACAGTGAAGAGGTCGGTCATGCGAATTTGGTTGATGATTCGGAGTATAAAAAGGAGGTTTCATAAAAAGATTTCGAGGATTTTCGCGGTTGATTGCGCAAGGTTATGTCAATGAGAGATTAAGAATCCTGGTGAATTCCACAGTTGTGTAGCAGTGGCTTCGAGCTAAGTGGGAGAGTACCACATCCTATGATTGGATTGCATGGTTAACTACTTGCGAGGTTTCATGTTATTAGCATATCGATGGGTTATTTCAGCTACGAGAAAGGGACATATGTGGTAAGTTGAGCAAAGGTATTGTTAAAGGCGTGTTATGGTTAGCCTTTTTAGCACATGTTCAGACTTGGGGAGCGATTCTGTTGGGTGCTCCGTCGAGAGGGTATTCTTGTGCTAGAAGAATCATGGAGTTGATTATATTCGGGCTAACTCAAAGCGGGCAACTCTCAGCAATGGTCCTAGTGGAATCAAAGAGGTAAGGTGTGGTGCCTAATAATTTCGAGCTTATAGGTACGATTAAAAATCAGGCACTGTAGCAGCTTATAAGAAGGGCCCAAAATGTTCTATGATGTTTTGACTTGCAGTGTAGCAATTAGGAGGTATGAAATGGTTTATGTGATTTGTAACGGTGTGTGTGAGGCTTTTCTGGCACCGTAATTGGCGTTAATTAGAAAAGTATTCTACTGATGTGGCCTGTTATATGGAGGCGGGTCTCGGAAGGGCTATGCTAGCTTAGACCACTACCTAGAGATCGACATATTTACGGTTATGTGAATTCACCTGTGTGTTGCTATGATTTTCCTGGAGGGAGTTAAGTGGAAAGTTTTATATGATGAAGTGTTAATCTAATAGTGGTTCTAAAGCTATGATGCAAAACGTGTTCGATCGTATATTGTCAATTTGGGTGCAGTAAGTAGTATGGAATTTGAAGTGAAGATCAAACTTGCAGCTTGGTGTTCACAAGGATGTCATGAGATCGGATGAGCAGGAAATGAGTTTTGATGTTTAAAGTAAGTTGGTATTGTCTTCAGCATCACCTGAGATTGGTATCTTATGAAAAAGGTTTCGCATCCTTGTTAAGGATTCATGATCGCTTTTCAGCGTTAGTGCGGCTGGTGGATTGGATGTACGGACCTGTTACCTATTATGGAAAGTTGTGGGAGCGTGCCCCACGGTAAGGTTGTATAAGTGTGGCAGGTAATCTCTTGATTGATTGAAAGATTTAAACCAAGTATGGAGATTGTGGTGATATTGCTAAATTGAGTATTGATGCTTGGAGGGCATATGACTTACTGAGTTATGGACTGTGGATGATTACTTCGGTTATGATGATTTTTCTTATGTGCTATGGGTGAAAGGGGAAGTTAGTATGGACCTTTAAAAGGTTATTGGCCTAGTTTGGTATGATCAGAATCGACTTAAGGTCGGTAGATGGAATCTATATCAAGCCAGATGTGTTCATTTCAGCAATGTGCTCCTTATGGAAGAGTAGCCAGGGTGCTATTTCATCGTCAACTGTTTCATGTAATGATATATTGCGCCGTATGAATTGTGAGATGGTTTGGTGAATTTCTTATGTTTTGAGGTTCTGCGTAGAGGCGAGGTCATATGAGCAGGATGGCTCTAGAGATTCAGATCGTATATCACACCACAGTTGTGCTTGAGTTTTGTAGCTTATGGCGCTATATGTCTCCCCAGGGACGGTATTATTCACTTAGCGTACTGGTGACCGATATTTGCTATCTTATTGTAATGAGAAACTTAGCTCAATAATATCCTTATGTGAGTTCTATGTGTGAGTCGAGTGGCATGCCGCCATGGTTATGTTGCTTGGATCGGGTTGTGCACCGCAACGGAGTGATATTGAGTACAGTTCCCCGTATCTATTTTTATGTGTTTGGTTTCTTACTTTTGTAAGGAGAGCTCACATTAGCTGTGCGCATGCGTCGCATGTATGATTTGCGAGCGGGGTGTTTGTATAATTATGTTGACAGTGTCACATGTATGATTTGTGAGCGGTGTAATTGGATTTCCTTTTCAAAGTTCGTTGTCTTCTAGTATTGCGTTCGAATTGGTAGCCTATCGGCACATTGTGGCATCAAATAAAACTTTGATCATGTATGGTGTGGCTTATTACTAGCAGTTCATACTGGGTGAGACGAGATCATGGGATTTAGGATCATTGCAATATGATTATACGAAATATACTAAGAAGCAAAGACCATTATTTGGTTCAGGATGAGGTGATGGTTCCTGTCAGGAGTATAGACCCAATGAATTTTTGGTTCAGTAGTGGTTATGAACTTCTACACATCTCATCCATTGTGTCGATATTGTAAGAGTTAAGGCAAGACCTATGTATGTCATGAGGGGCAATAGGAGCACTAGGTTCGTGAAATTTTGACTAATTTGATCAGAGAATGCTATTGCGGTCCTGTGAGTAAAGCAGCAAAAGGTGTGAATTCAGCAAAGGTATGCAGTCATGTTCTGGTGTATCGTGTGGTGATTGATACGGTGTTCGTATGTTGGAAACAGGCCTGGCAGAGAATTCTGAATGTTGGAATTGGGCTCTAAGGCCTATTTGCTTGAATAAAAGGGGATATCTTCATAATTGATCGAGCTAATGTGCACAACTAATTTGTGGTAGCACGGGAAGGTGTATGAGGTGTCAAGCAGTGATTTCAAACTACTTTAGTGTAGTTCTCAGCGTGTTAGAGGACGAACGTATGTTTAAGTGGGAGAGAATGTAACGACCCAATCGATCGTTTTGAGTTCTAGCACGCCGTTTAGCAGTTTGAGGCCATGAGCAGCTTCACTGCAGGTATTATGACTTGTACGCATAGTCAGAATTGAGTTTCGGGAGGTCCAGAGTTGATTTGGAAAGAGAATTCTCATTTTGGAAGCTTAAAGTTGAAAGAATTAACTAGGATTGGATGTTTGAGCAAACGACATCGGAATCGGGATCTAAAGGTTCTACCAGGCTCGTATGATAATTTCGGACTCGGACGTATGCCCGGATTGGGTTTTGGATGACCCGGGAGTGTTTTGGCACCAATTGTGGAAGTTAGCATTTTGGAAGAAATTTCATAAGTTTGGCTTGAAGTGCATTTCAATGTTATCAATGTCTGTTTGGGATTCCGAGCTTGGGAGTAGCTCTGTATGGTGATTCTGGAGTTGGGAACGTGATCGAAAGTGAATTCAAAGGTCCGTAGGTCATTTTGGAGTCATTTGGCTAAAGATTGAAGTTGAAGGCTTTTGAAGAGTTTGACCGGAAGTTGAGTTTTTTATATCGGGGTCGAATTTCGATTCCGGAAGCTGGAGTAGGTCTGTAATGTCAAATATGACTCTTGTGCAAAATTTGGGGTCAATCGAACATAATTTGATAGGCTTTGGCATCGAATATAGAAGTTTGAAATTCTAAAGTTCATTAAGCCTGGATTGAAGTGTGATTCATGGTTTAAGCGCTGTTTGATGTGATTTGGGGCCTCGACAAAGTCCGCGTTATGTTTTGAGACTTGTTGGTATGTTCGGACGGGGTCCCGAGGGGCTCGGATGAGTTTTGGGATGGTTTCAGACCATTTCTAGAACAATTTTAGCTGCTTTTTTTTTTTGCTACAGCAGTGTGCTACGCGATCGTGAGGAATTGGTCACAATCGCGATGAGTAAAATGGGAAAAAATGGCCATAGATTCGCGATCGCGTAGAGGAAAGTTTCTGCTGCACTGACCCGACTTTAGAAGCTTGTATATCACAATCTATAAGGAATTTAGAAATGACCCAAAATGGAAGTTGTAGCCTTTTGTGTCTAGTTTTTGGAAAATCCAATCGTTTGGCATTTTGAGTTGTGTACAAAATGTTATAAGGGGTATACTACAGCCTATCCGGGAAGAGTTTTGAAATCGCGAAGAAGAAATTTGTGTTGCAAAGGGCTGACTTAAGAAGCTTATTTCTTGTAATATATAAGGAACTATAGATGAGAGAAAAATAAAGAAAGTTGTAGTCCTTGAAGTCTAGTTTTAAAAAAGTTAAACCATTTGCAATTTAAAATTTTGTACAAAAAGTTATGGCCAGTATACTAGAGACCGTTCGAAAATGCTAGGCATTTGTTCTTTGTGATCGTGAAGCCTTTTCTGCAATCGCGAATGGAAAATTTTGGGCTGAAAAATGTTGTACCTCGCGATTGCGAAGCTGTTTCCGCAATCGCGAAGAGTAAATACCTAGGCAGAAGCTATATTTCGAGGTTTCGGCCATTTTTATCATAATTGGAGCTGTGGAGCTCGGATTGAAGCGATTTTTGATGCGATTTTCACCATATGGATTGGGGTAAGTGTTCTACATCCTAAAATAATTATACTTCATGATTCTATGGTTATATATTCATTATTTATTTCGGATTTAAATGGAAGAAATCAAAATTTTTGTAAAACTTTTCAAGAACGAAAATTCAAGATTTGGAGGTCAAGCTGTTATCGGAATTTTATCAAATTGGTATGGTTGAATTCATATCAGAATGGGTTGTCGAATTTTGTGAGTTTTTTTTGAAATCCGGGCACGTGGGCTTGAGGGCAATTTTGTCAACTTTTCAAACGGAACTAGGAATTTATCTAAATTTAATTGTTATGAGTATTAGAGCATGTATTAATGGATTTTCATAATTAATGGATAGTTTTGAAGTATTGTGCATTGATTTGATTCTTCGAAAGGGCGTAGAATGTCGATTATGGATCTTCGGACCGAGGTTAGTTTCCTTTCTAACCTTATAAGAGGGAATTATCCTATAGGTGAGTTAATTGGTTATGTTCTCCAATTTGTGGGTGCTACGAACGCACAAGGTGACGAGAGTCCATGCGTAGCTACCACTATGCTAATGTCCGGGTAGACTTGGACCTAAAAGCTTGTTGTATTTGGATTATTTGTAAATTTATTAACAGCTTGAATTGCTTAAATCACATCGAATCAGTAAATGAATTTAAAAAAGGATTAAACTTCATTTTTCTTAAATTATTAAAAGAAAATTGGGTTTTATTAGAATAAACATTTCCTAATAAACTCTTAATTGGCTGTTTGACTGTGTGTATCTATGTCTGCCCATGTCGCATGTATGATTCGCGAGCGGGATACTTATTTATTTAATATTGACCGCATCGCATGTATGATCTACGAGTGGGGTAATATATGCATCTACGGTTCGGGCCGTTCGACCCTCGTCAGTGCACACTTTACATTTCTATTGGATCGGGTCGTACGACCTCGACATGTTTTGCGCATGCTTGTATTTCTTCCCTTGAGATTATTTGAGATTGATATTTGCTCTCCCCGACTTGAGATAATTGGAAATTATTGGATTATTAATCCGGAGACTGTTAACATAAAAAGGAACTTTCACATGTTCATGACTTTCTTAAAATTACTATCATTCTTAGTAAATTCTTGATTATTCGCATTAATAATATATCATTATTGGACCACTAGTAAGTGTCAAAGTTGACCATTTTGTCTCTTCTTCTTCGAGATTAGATGGGATACTCATTGAGTACACGTTATTTTTGTACTCGTACTACACTTCTGTGCATTTTTGTTGCACATGCATACGTTCTCTAGTATCCTACTAGGCGTAGCAGTATGGTTGATACGAGGACTTTGGTGAGCTGCACTTCTCGAGGTGACCCGCAGCCAGCAGAGTCTCCTTGAGTTATCTGTATTTATTTTCTGTCCAATATTATATTCCAGACTGTTGTTTCATTTTATTTCTTTCTTAGTAGATGCTCATGCACTTGTGATACGGGGTTCTGGGATAATTATAGGATTGTTCAATATTAAGTTTGTTAAAGACTTTGTGGTTATTCGTGTAAAGTTCATTATTTGTTATTTAATGCATAAAGAAAAATAATTTCAGCAAATACTAAAATTGAAATTTAATTAAGTATTTTGGTTGACTTGCCTGACAGCAGTGTCCGGCGCCATCACGGCCCTTAGAGGATTTTGGGTCGTGACACCTAGTCTACTTTTCCAATATAGAGTCTCCACTCCCTAGTTGATTTTATTTTAGACATAGGGTCTCCACTCCCTAGTCGCTTTTTCTACATAGGGTCTCCACTCCCTAGTTTCTTTCATTTTAGATATAGGGTATCCACTTAGTAATCTCTTTTCCCCAAGGATACACAATCCTGACTTTTATTACTTTCAATAAAGAAATAGTTTAGAATTTTATTACACTAACTCACGAAATTTTCGTAGTGAAAATTGGGGCAAAAAAATTTCGTTCGTTTAGTTATTTTTGTGTCTGAGCAGGTTTTACCTCGAGTTACATGGTTCGAGACGACCAAAGAATGAGTCTCAATCCATAATAAAGAAGAAAAAAAAGTGAACTCAAAGTGCAAAAGCGAAGAAAAGATATGGACTGCTCAAGAAGCGATTGAAGGCACAAGCTTTTGCATGTCCCGCCTTGATCTAAAAAGCTGAAGAAGATTGAACCAACACCTGCAACTAACAAGCATCAAGATTCAGATCAGAGTCCGCATAAAAAACCAACCAAGACTCAAGATCAAGCTTCAGAAGACTCATAGATAGGAATCTTGTAACTCGTAGCTGATAGGCCTAGTTTATTTTTTTTATTTTTTTTATTTTAATGTAATAACAGGACCGTAGACCGGAACATCAACGAAACGGAACCTCACTCGGTCCTTCACCTTAGTATACTCCATCACCTCTTTCACTTCTGAACTACCTGTGGCCTGATTACTTTATAACCAAGGATATGTAGGAAGTTCTGATACCAGAGCTCGGTACACGTTCTCCACTCTCTTTGCTTCCGGGTTCTCTAAATAAGGGTCGGGTCAAAAACATGCCTAGTCGTTCTTTGTCTGAAAACTCTTCGCGTTTCCAGTTAAAGAGGGGCAGTTGTAGACATGTAATTTTTTACCTTCCCCAAGATTTTTTATATTTTAGCATGTAAATATAAATTTAGGCCTAATATGGCTATCTCAACTAATTTTTAGTCTGTTACTTTATTTTATTACAAAAAAATAGTTTCATATTTTATAGTCATTTTAATCTTGAAAAATACCAAAAATAGTTTTGTTTTAATGGTCAGTCTTATTTTAATAGTTACTTTATTCAAATAAAATTAATTAGTAAATAAGGTACGATTTTAGTCTTGTTCACCGAGGAAAAAATAATTTTGGGCTCAAACAACCTATTTTTAGGCTAAATTTTCGGACCTAGCTCATAATAACCCAAGCCCAAAACCCCTAAAGCCCTAGACTTAGACTATAAAATGAACTACACCCTAATGACCTAAGACACACTCTATTAGACACTGATCCGCCGTTTCTCTAAAAAGATCAAAGGAAAATCAGCCAAAACACATTACAAAAAATGAAGACCAAAAAAGTTGACTCAAAGGACTGAAAAAGGCTGACAGACGCAGAGAAATGGACAGACCCCCCTCCCCCAGGCGTCGTCGTCTTCTTCATCTTACCCCACACCCCCACCATTCATCTTTTTCATATTCAGAATATCAACCTTCAAACAACCAACCCCTCAAACCAGTGAGCCATTTATCTTTTCATGCTCAACAACCACACCTAACGCCACGCTACAACATCTAACGTCGGCCAGATCTCCTCCCAACACCACCATTTCCGGCGAACATAGAAAAAACAAAAAATGTGCAACAAAACAAACACTCATCTGCCGATTTTCTGCTTCTTCTTTTGACTTCGATTTGATTTTTGGTTTCAAATTCATGGAGTTCATCCGAGATTGAAAGTTGTTTTTGTGTTCGGGTTGGTTCGAGGTCATTGTTCTTGATTCGCCGGCGAGGTTCCGTCAACCATTTCGATTGTGGTCTAGTCTTCATTCTAAAGTTTTGTTGTTAATTTTGGATTTCATCTCATCTGTTTGTTGTTTCATGTAATATTTAATTGAAAATTCTTATTAATACATCATAGACGATTTTTGTTGCTCGAGGTCCAATTCTAAACTCTTGCTCATTCTTTAATTTTCAAATGATATTTATGTTCGTGTTTAGTTGGAATAGTTGTTTGCCTTTGAATTTGATCTTGTCTTCTTTGAGAAATTGATGTTGCCCATACTAGGAAAGTTGATTGACCATGTTATTTAATTATGTGTCTAGTAAAGTAATTCATTATCTGAAAGCATCTTGATTTTCATGATCTATTGGTTTATCTAAAAACTTATTTGGAATGTTTAACAGAAATGTATGCTTTTGGGCTTAGAAAATTCTTCAGCTCTCATCTTTGTTGGTTTAATTTTTCACCGTAGCTTACTTTAGGCACGTAATTAAATTATTATAATTACAGGTATGGTTCTTATGACGTAGTTGTGATACATAATTTTAAATTAGATTAAAGTAGCAGTATCTTTAGCTCGCCTCAGAAAAATGCAAATCTTTTTTCTTTTAAAATAAAACAGAGGCGTGTCATTCTTATAATTGAATTACATAATCTATGGTCCTCATATTAATTAGTGTAGAAAATGCTTTGAAATCTCGTAGTTTGCTTTAGGCGCATTAATTGTCAAATTGTCATAACTACGTGTACGGTTCCCGTGACGTAGTTGTGATGCTTAATTACTTAAATCTGGGGGTACATTTCATGTGTCCCGGTTCTAACTTACAACAAAGTTAAATAGAACGTGTCGTGAATCACGGGTGCATTTCATGTAGCGTGGCTTACGATGTATTTTAAATAAACCTAAAATTCCTTAAATAATTAAAAGCTGTTTCAAAAGCTAAAAGGCAAAATTGGTTAGAACATGTAGTAAATTAGATAATAGACCGATATTAATAGTTTAAGAGACCATGGTAGAACCACGGAACCCTGGAATGCCTAACACCTTCTCCCGGGTTAACAGAATACCTTATCTAGAATTTCTGGTTCGCAGACTTTTAAAATAAAGTCGAAATTTCCTTGATTAGGGATTTAAAATAAATCAGTGACTTGGGAAACCATAACAAATATTCCAAGTGGAGACTCTGAAATAAATAAATAATCCAATTTCGAATAATATCACTTTAATTGGAAAAACTCCCTTATATCCCTCTCTTGGGTGGTAAAAAGGAGGTGAGACAGTGACTCTTAAAAATACCCAATTCTCAAAAGAAAATGAGTTATTTTCCAATGAATGTCAAAACCCGGACTCTGTGAAGGAGAAAAGCGGCGGGACATGAAGGAGAAAAGCGGCAACTCCGAAGAGCATGGATCTTACCGATCAAGCTGAACTCTGGCAACATCGAATGAGGAGATCCACCCGCGCATGTCTGTCTGAACTTGCACGAATGAAATGCAGTGCCCCTAGAAAAAGAGACATCAGTACAAAATAATGTACCGAGTATGTCTAGCAATATACGAAAAGCTGAAACTGAAATAGATAATATAATAATTGAAAGTAACTGGGAGTCAAAGATAACCTGAAGATATGCTCCTCTACTGATACTAACTCAATTCTTTCAATATAGTAAATAAAATAATTGATCGGCCTTATAATGCTTGGTATACATATATAGCTGCTCTGCCGTAGTAGGATTGCTCATAGGTGCTCGGCCATACTAGGCTCTATATATCGACCATGTTGGGCTCGCTCATAGACACTCGGTCACAGTAGGCTTTGTATGTATCTTACCGTCTCATAAGAGGTTCTCAATAGGGGGCCTGCCCATCGATTATAGCTCGATGGTAATGAAAATAATGTAGTACTGTATATATAGACTCTCTTCTCTCTTTACTAGAAAAAGAAAATACTCAATTGAATATGAAGTCCCGATTAAGAGAATATTGTGACTTACAAGACTAGAAAAATATATATAAATTTCGGGATATAAACTTTTCTTTGTGTCTCGTCATCAAACTAGTATAATTACGAGATCATGAAAAATGAAGGAAGAACTTAGCATCAATATACCTGAGCCAATTCTTTTGACAATCCTTCTAATACATGACAATCGCAATGAAACACGTAACGGCAGATCGAAGTAGGGGAAAATCCATATGATATTCTTGAAAAAAATTACATTGTACTCCCTTATAATTACTAAATCTCACGTTGCTTTGAATTGTTGAAGACCTTACATGCTTAGGTGATATATGCAGATACACATTTTGAACACTCTCATTACTTACCATTTTACGTACAAAGGTGTTCTTACAAAATCTTACTTAGCCATCCTACAAAATCTTAAGGTTTTTGGATGCCGTATAGGTGGATGTGGCAGCCACTACATCCCACAATATGCCACCCTATCCAACGACTTAATGAGTCATGAATGATAAGATAGTTTGCTGCCACATGGGGAGAGAGATTTATCCCATCACATTTTCCAAACCACAGTTCCTTAATTAATAGTTAATCCCCGTTAACTAATAATTATTTAATTATTCAAATTATTAGGAATTATTTTAAATTACTTAAAATACTATTTACTTTTAATACATCTTACTATCATTGTTATTTGGCACTTTGTATTGCACTAGTCCATAAATATCGAGTATTTTAGCTCGGGCCCTATTTTATCCCAACATGCCAACTTTGACGAAACCCATTTTCTTTGATTTGCTTACCCTCACACCTTCACGAATTTACTACTTGATTGAAATAACATAATACTTATAATCTCAAAATAATCTCATTCATGAAGTTACGATAAAACTTTAACATACGAAAATGCGGGATGTAACACACAGTCCATGAACACACTAAGATTTGATATAACCATTTGTTTGAAAGAAGATCCAACTGTTTATGAAGGGAAGTAAAAATAATAAATGTAGTAGCATAGAAGGGGACATCAGGGCAGAGTGCAGCATCAGTACAATCGACCCCATGTACGTGTAAGTGTCGAGCCTAACATCGATGTGGTAGTGACGAGGCTACGGCGGGACAATTACAATATAACCTACATACATTGTATGATAAAAGCAGAAAGAAGGATAGAAAAAAATAAAGCAGTAACTTGCAATGAATGAGTACAGAACTCAAGTATCTTATCCCAGCTATAATCAATCTCTAAGTGAAATGCAAAGCTACAGAATAACTCATAGTAGAGGAAAGATACAAACACATAAACTAATGTGACGCACATCCCGGTCCCACCATATATCAATATCAATAAGAATATTCACCGTTAAAGGATAACTACAAACGTCTCTGTACCAATCCACGAGACTACTAAACATGCTCATGACTGGTGAGAACTATATAACCTAGGCTCTGATACGAACTTATCACAACCCTAAACCCGGACCCGGTCGTAATAGTTCCTCTCGTGATGACAAGGCCAGCAGAAACTTTTCCCATTTCAGTTTTAAGCAATTAAACATAAGAAATAAGTCTAAAGCTTAATAAATAATCTCAAAGTAGTAGATAATAGTATAATTTGAGAAAAAATAACCCAACAATCTAATACTGGGTTGTCACTAGTCATGAGCATCTAAAATCCAGATAATACAAGAAAGGCCTACATAGTCAGATACAAATCTAAAACAGAGGAAGATAAGATAAAGGAAGAAGCTCTGGGCTGCGAACACCGGCAGCTACCTAGAGAATCTTCGAATCCGCGTGAGCTGGAAAGATCAACACTCGCTGGCAGAACCTGATACGCTTGAATCTGCACATGGGGTGCAGGGAGTAAAGTGAGTACTCGAACTTAGTGAGTAATAATCATAAATAAATACTAAACGTAAGAAATCATGTAAGTCATATTACATGCTATAGTGAAGCAGTAAAGATATGTAAAAATCATGTCAGTTCAGTTTAAACTTCATAAAAGCCTTTTTAACAATTGACCAAACAAAAGACAGGCAAACAAGAAAGATAAACACATAAAGGATCGCCCCTCGGGCGCAGTGTCAACAAATCCGCCCCTCGGGCAACATCTCAGAAACAATACAATCCCTCGGGCTATAACTCAAGTCATAATGGGTACCCACGGTCACTAGAGGTGTGCAGACTCCTGGAGGGGCCCCTTAGACATGACACTTATCTCGATCCACGGGCCACTCACTTCTCAATTACCACTTTTTCTCTAGATTACACCTCCAAAACACTCTTATCTATCCATATTTAACTTAATAACATCAAATAAAGGAAGCAATCTCAATACATACATTTAGATTTCTCATACTTTCCCCCAAAAAGTAAAAACTCGACCTCGAACCCACTTGGTCAAAACTCGGTTCAGATCGAAATCGATTCATCTCCGAGCCCGAATATGTAACTAGTTTTGAATTTTGACCCCAATTTGAGGTCTAAATACCAATTATACAAAAATCCCTAATTCTACCCAAAACCCAATTTCCACCATGAAAATCCTAGATTTTAGGTTTGAAATTCATAAAATGTAATGGGTAATTGAAAGAAAGTAGTTTAGAAATAATTACCAAATAGTTGGGGAAGAAATTATCTCTTGAAAATCGCCTCTAGGTCTTCTAGTTTTTGAAAATGTGAAAGAATGGCTAATTCCCGTATTTGAGTTCGGTTTTTATGACACTAGGCATGCCTTCTTTGTGTTCACGAAGGGCCTGCCACATTAGTGAAGAAATGGCCTCGATGGCTTATATGACAGCCAATTCCTCCTCGAATTTGCGAAGGCTATTCCCCCTGGCCTTCGCGTTCGTGAACCATTGCTCGTGTTTGCGTAGAAGGAATGGCCGATACCTCCCCCAAGTCCCTAACACTTCACGTTCGCGTTGAGTTTGCCGCATTCACGAAGGATAAATCCCCCATCGCTGCGCACTCGCGACCCAGTCTCCGTGTTTGCATAGAAGAAATTCTTCTTTCATTCCAATTCACTCGCGAAAAAAGAAAACACATATGATAGCTGAAGCCAAAATCCAGATTTTACTAAGTTCAAAATATCCCGTAGCGTATCTGAAACTCACCCGAGTCTCAGAGGTGAAACAAAAATGCACACAAGTCAAAAAGCATCATACGGACATGCTCCTATGATCAAATTGTCAAAATAACACCCAGAACTACGAATTTAGCATCAAATCACGTAGAGTTCTTAAGAACACTTTGAAATTTCTATTTTCACAACCGGACATCTGAATCACGTCAAATCAGTTCCGTTTCTCGCCATATTTCAAAGACAAGGTATAAATATTATTTTGGACATGTATCGTGCTCCGGAACCAAAATACGATCATGATATCAACAAGATAAGATATTAACTAAATTCTTAAAAGCATTACATTTTCACTCTTTCAATTTTTGATACGGACCCACCGGGACTGTCAAAATATGAGTCCGAATCCGTTTACTCAATATGTTGACCTACTAAATCAACTTTTAAAGGAAAAAATTATATTTTTATCAACTTTCAACATAAAAGCCTTTCAAAATCATGTCCGGACTGTACACGCAAATCGAGAAGGAATAGAATGAGGTTTTCCTCGAAATACGGAATCGAGGTCTAAAATATAAGATGACATTTCGTGTTATCACAATCATCCCTACTTGAACAACCTATCTCTAGTATAGAGCCTCCCATGTTCAGCCATTCTTAAAGTAAAGAGGCAGCGAGGTAGACCTACGTTATTACACACTAGTTTCCTCCATGTCACTTTCTGGAACTCACAGCTTAGCTTTATATAGAAATTCTTAGTGGAGAAACGCTCCATATTCTACACCTCTGTTATCGTGTTACCTGCCTCATCAAAGTATTTAGTGGCCTTAGTATCTTTTGAACAACCCAAGAAACCTTCTTAGGCACATCCTCAAAGATACTCACGTTCTTCTTGTAATAAGAGTGGATCCACCTCACACATAATTTATTTGCCTTCTCTTACAAAGATTCCATAATATCTTGCTTATTGCATCATTGTTTCAAGTTGTAATATCCAAAATATTAAATCCTCCTTCAACTCTAGGGTAGCATATCATGTCCCATGCTAGCCAGGCCTTCTTTTATAATTCTACACCTCCAGACCAAAGAAAGTTTCTACAAGTAGCTTTAATGATTTTAATAACTTTCTTAGGTAGGATCAAAATTTGAGCCCAGAATACTTGTATTGAGAAAAGTACTGACTTTATCAGTTGAGTTCTCCCTGTGTAAGATAAGAATTTTATAGTGCATGACTTGATTCTACCTAACATTTTATCAAGGAGAGGCTGGCATTAGATAACTGAGACTCTCTTAGTACTTAGAGGGATCCCCAATTATCTAAATAGAAGTTTCCCCTTACTGAATCCCAAGATATCCAAAATTTCATTTTGAAACTCATTTGATACCCCCCCC
>MU744669.1:45080-75745 GCA_026770625.1 Nicotiana glauca | reverse complement strand
CAAAATTTTATTTTTAAACTCATTTGATACCCCCCCCCCCCCACACACACACACTAGATAGAGCTTTTGCTAAGATTTGTAACATGCCTTAAAAAAATTTAAAACTGATTAAAAAGTAATTAGACAAAAAGAACATCCCCTCTACAAAACAAGAGTAGATCATCAGCAAATCCTAATTGGATCAGGTTCATTTTAGTACACTTTGGGTGAAAATTAATATTTGGTTGTGTCCCTAATTGTTTGAGCATCCTACTATGATATTCCATTACCAAGACAAATAAAAAAGGGATAGTGGATCACATTGTCTTAATCCTTTCCTAGCTTTAAAAGGTTTTGATGGTTTCCCATTAATAAGAATAGCATAAGAGACTATCTGCACACAGGTCATAATCCAACCAATAAAAATAGCAGGGAAGTTCAAGCTAATCAAAAATTATTATCGAAAAATCCACTCAACTAAGTCATAGGACTTTTGCATATCAAGTTTAAGCATACACGTTGGAGAAATCCCTTTCTTCCCATAACCCTTAACTAACTCATGGCTTAACAGAATGTTATGGGTTATCATCCTCCCTTGGATAATGCTGCTTAACTTGTATCCACGAGGTCATCCATAACTTTCTGAAGTCTTTTAGTAAGTAATTTTGATATTATTTTATAAAGCATTATACCACAAGATATGGGCCTAAATTCCTTAATTAAACAAGGATTTCGTACATTTGGTATCAAGGTGATGTTAGTGCAGTTGATAGCCTTGTGCATTGTTGTTGACTTGAAGAAATGTTTAATAGCATCAGATACTTCACTTCTAATGATAGGCCAGTCTCTTTTTAAAAAATGTGCATTAAAGCCATCATAAATTGGAGCCTTTAAATTAGAAATATCTTTTAAAACTTGGTAGATCTCTTCATTTCTAATGGGAACAATAAGCTGGAGCTGTTGTCCTCTATTTAGAATAGGATCATTTTCCAATATGTGAGGATGGATTACAGGTAGATGTGTGGCACACGTACCTAACAACTTATTGTGGAACCCTATGACCTCCTTTACAATTCCTTGCTCTGTCTGTATGATTACCTCTTTCTGAGATAAGTCTTCTAATATGATTCTGAATTATTCTGCTTTTAACATTAGCATGAAAATAGACAGAGTTGTATCCCCAATTTTAACTTCTGTATCCTGGATTTTTGTCTCAAAATGCTCTCCTAAATCATGACCCACTTCTGTAAACATAACTTTAGCTCTTTCTCTTTTGCATAGATATCAGGTTGTTAATGGCAATCCCTCATTTGTTCCTACAACTCCATTGGCTATTGCATTGTTGTTTGCACTCTTATGTTCACTTTTAAAAACTCTTTATCATTCAACTTCTTCATATCTACCTTTATAGCCATTAGTTTCAGCCATATTCTTTCCATGGGAGTACCTTATATAGCTGTATACCATATATTTTCAACAACTTTCTGAAAATCCAAGTGATCAGCTAAATGTTTCAGGAATTAGAAAGCTCTGGGGCTTCTAGTCATGCTGCTCCTCCTTATTGACAAAGAGTTGTTCGAGAAATAAGGATCTATCGCTATAACTTCCAGATGGGGCCACTTTATCAACCATTCAGAATTAACTAATGCTCTGTTTATCTTACTATCTACATGATTATTAGTCCAAATGTAATACCTTCCCATAGTTTTTATTTCAGCCAAACTAGAGTTAATAACTAAAGTGTGCGACCCAAGATCCATGATACGAAAACCAAAATCAAGATAAGTAAGCACATGAAATCCTAATGTATTTCTAACTCCAACTCGAACAATAAATAATTATATAATAGAAAACACCATCTAAAGAGCTTTATCTATATCATCTCTAACTTCTCCATCCTGCACTTGGCTACCATTTATTCTGTCTTCCAGCTTAAGTATTGCATTATAGTCACCCATAACTAATCAAGGAATATGAATTCCAGACTCTATTTCTTGTAAATTCTCCCACATCCCATTCCTATCTTCAATTGTCTGAAGACCATATACGGCAGTAAATTCAAATAATGCGCCTCTAACTGGTTCTTTAACAAGATAGTACATATATTGGCTATTGGTATCAGCTAATCTAGGATCACATACTAACCAGATTCCTCCTCTACTATCAGAGTTGTAATTTGCATGCCAGCACCAACCTTGAACAACTCTATTGATAATTGTCCTAGCATTTTGTTGTTTGACCTTGTGCTTAACAATAGCTACCACTAATATTTTTTCCTTCTTTATTATCTTCATTATCTCCTTTTTATTCTAAATCTTCTTCAAGCCCCACACATTTCAAGTAGCTACTTTCATTTGAAAATGGATGGGGCAGTAGTAACCTTCACCATACCTCTCTGACTACATTGGCCCTCTCCACCGTCGCTAGGGCAGCATGTATCAATTGTTGCAAAGTATGCTCTGCTAGTGGAGTAAAACCATTGTATGTATCAATTGTTTCATCACAAGGGGTTGCATTCACTAATGACTTGCCTACGGGTTTGCCCTTTACTTTTTTCCACCCCTTCTCTTCCTGCTTACCATTCCTTTTGTTAGATTCTTTATCCTCTGTTGTTGTTTTTTTGTTGTTCTTCTGTCCACCATATTGAGTGGCTTTGACACTTGCTTCCTTCCCTTCCTTATTTATCCAAACTTTATAAAACGTTTTAACTACCATCTTGGCATAGTTAACTGGCATCTGTTAGATTTTTTTTTTTGTTGAACTATTGGCAAGTATGCCCTATCCGTCAGTAGGTGGGACAATATTGATATTTCCAATCATAGCTAACTTCATGCTAAAATACTTCACCATTTGGATCAATCACCATAACCGTCTCAGGCAGAGGTCTTGTGACATCCATTTCAATCAACAAAAAAGCATATGAAATTCTCACTATTCTTGAAGTACAATCATCAGCATATAGTGGTATTCCCAGACCGCTAGCGATTATTCTCGATGACTTCATGCTCCAGCAATTTAAGGGTAAGTTTGGGAACTTCACCCTCAAAGGATTATTTTTAAAACTTCTTCATAAAAATTAAAACCATCACCCCATGGGTTGGCAATCACAGGTTTGTGATTTAGTATGTGAGGCCAAGTAATAGGATTTCATCCCTTCATCAATGCTGAGAAACTTTACCAAGAAATACCCCTCGTTATAATAGTGTGATGACCCAAAAGGTCATCCTTTGCTTTAGAATTTATTTTCGTGGTTTGAGGCCTTGAAAAACGCCTTTTATCTTTCCTTGATTTGTGTGTGCAGTCTGGGCGTGATATTAGAAAGCTTTTGTATGAAAAATATAAGAAAATAATGATTTTTTGGCATAAAGGATGATTATAATTGACTTCGGTCAAAATTTTGGGTAAAATGCCCGAACCCATATTCCAAAGGTCCTGGAGGGATCTTAGTAAAATATGGTACTTGGGAGTATGCCCGGAACTGAATTCTGAGGTCCCTAGCCCAAGAAATAAGATTTGATCTTGTTGATATCGGACATGTATACTAGTTCCGGAGCCCTGTACAGGTCCGTTATGGTTTTTAGACCTTATTTGTAAAATTTGGTGAAAAACGGAAGAGATTTAATGTAATTCAGAACCTTTGTTGAGAAAATAGAAATTTTGAACTATCTTGAAAATTTCATGAGTTTTGGTGTTGAGTTCATGGTTCTAGATGTTATTTTGGCGATTTGATCGCGCGAGCAAGTTTATATGATGATTCAAGAGTTGTGTACATCTTTGTTTTGGAGCCAGGAGGGCTCGGGTGAGTTTTGGGTAGGTTTTAGAGTGTTTTGGACTTGGAAAAATGTTGCAGGTATTTAGTTCTGGTCTTGGCCTCTGATCTCGCAATTTCGAGACCAAAGTTCGCATTTGCGAAGCGTGACAATCTTGCAATTGTGAGACACTCATCACAAATGCGAAGAGTAGCTGGGCCAATAGTCTTTGCAATTGTGAAGAACTCTTCGCATTTGCAAAGTATAGCTGGGAAGGGAATTGGTCGTAAATGTGATCATTCAGTCGCAATTGCGGAGGTTGATGTTCTCATTTGCGAACGTTACTTCGTATTTGCGAAGGAAGTAGAAATGTGAGGTGTTCACATTTGTGAGCTTCACAAATACAATATCTGTAGCTGAGTAAAAGGGTGTTGGACTGAAATTTTCATTCATTCTTCAAATTTTCAAAACCTAAACTCCAAGAGGAGATTTTCCTAGAGCAAGTTCTTCCCCAAGATTTCATCCTAGAATCTAGGGTTTTTCATGGTGGAATTGGGTGTTTTTGGGTAGAATTTAGAAATTTTAAAATTTAGGGATTTACACCTCAAATTGACAAATGTATGCTTGGGTTCAGGGGTGAATGGATAATCGGGTTTTGGTCCGAATTTCAAGTTTGGACCAAATGGCCCCGAGGTCGGCTTTTTGATTTTTTGCGAAAAATGTTAGAGAACCTATAATTATGCATTGGAGTTGAATTATTTAGAATTCATTGACGTTATTAAGTTAACTATAATTGGATAAGAGTTAATTGGTGTTGGAATCGAGGTAAAGCAATGATTGAGCTTTGAAATACCTGTTGCCTTGAGGTAATTATTTGGTCTAACCTTGACTTGAGGGATTAGGGATCCCCCACCTATTTTCTTTGTGAAATTCCATGTGTGTAGCATATAGGTGTGTTGACGAGTACCTATACGCCACCAAATTTTTATTTTGTTTTGTTCCCTTCCTCGTTTACCTATATATTTCTCTCCTGCCTTAACTGCTACTTTTTCATAAATGTTTCCATGTCTAATTGCTTCATAATAACTCTTGTTTTATTTATTGAAGTATTTAATTTATTCATGGTTTCGTTTTATTACCCCGTTGGCTTGTATTGGTTTATTGGTGCACCTTAGTTTGCCTCCTTGAATACTTTTCACTGGTAAAATTCATAATCGTAGTGACCTTACATTGTGTGGATTGAGGCATAAGTAATGTGGAGGATTTGAGTTAACTTGTGAAACACTTGTCTTTATTTTTTTATTTGTGCTGATATATATATTGGGATCGGGTTGCACGCCGCAACAGGAGGAATAAGGGTGAATATGATTGTTTGGTAGGATCGAATTGCACGCCGCAATAATAGTAATAAGGATAGACATGTGGGATTGGGTTGCACACCGCAAAAAGGAGTAATAAGGGTGAATGCGTGATGAGGATTAATAAGAGTGGGCTGGTGAGATCAGGTTGCACATAGCAACAAGGAGTAATAAGGGTGAATATTGATATTGTTATTGTTTATATGGTGGGATCGGGATGCACGCCACATTAGTTATTGTTTTAAGTATTCATTTCTGGTAAAATTCATTACTAAGATATTGAAACTCCCTAAGGATTAGTTATAGCTGAGTATTGATAGAACGTCTGGTTGTTGTATTCATTTAATGCAAGTTTCTCTTATATTTCATTCCATATTTCCCTTCCGTTTTAGTACAAACTGTTGTAGGTAGTATATGTTTTGATGCCCCACCGTAGCCTCATCACTACTTCGTCGAGGTTAGTCTTGGCACTTACCAATACATGGCGTTGGTTGTACTAAAACTTCACTCTGCACTTCCTATGAAGATTACGGAGCTAGTGGCTGATTAGAGTTTGAGGTTACTGCCTTCAGTCCACCGAAGAATCAAGGTAGTCCTACAGGAGTCCGCAGGCCCTAGCGTCCCCTTCTATCTTCGCTGCATTCTGTTTTACATTTCCTCCGAGACATATTTATATTTTTCTTTAAAACCAATACTTGTAGTATTCGTAAACTGCTGGAATTCGAATCCGGGGAGCTACCTGCTCTGGAGTGCGAGTAGCAGGAGTTTGGGCTACTCTTCCAGCTTGAGAGACGGCTGGTGCTACAGAAAGTAAACCTGCTCTAGTCACACTCTCCATAAGGCCCACTAGATGGACCAGAGCATCCTGAAGAACTAGGATGGCAATAAACCCCTCTAGGACATGAGCTGGGCCCATCGGAACTGCCGTGGCTGGAACCTCGTCATCAAAATTGACCTGAGGCTCCGCTACGGGTGCTGTTGCCCTAGGCTGAGCTCTGCCCATGCCTCGGCCTCTAGCATAGCCTCGGCTCGCCATGCGCCTCTCGTAAGATCTACTGGGGGCTCGGACTACTGATCGGTGGATGAGGATGTGTGTGTTCTCGCCATATGCGAAAGAATAGAGTAGAAATTCAATTAGCATTGAGAAACCAAACGGCACAATAAGAAAGAACAAATGTGAAACTTTTCCTAACTCTATCGCCTCTGGGGGATAAATACAGACGTCTCTATACCGATCCCTCAGACTCTACTAAGCTTGTCCGTAAATTATGAGACCTATGTAACCTAGAGCTCTGATACCAACTTGCCACGACCTGGACTCGGGGGGTCGTGATGGCGCCTACTCGTAGAAGCTAGGCAAGCCAGCAAATCATAAACTTCTAACTTTTTTATTTTAAATTCTTTTATGAATCATAACAACAAGTATTAAATATTTCAATAACAACGGGATATGAAATTAAGCGGAAGACTTAAATTAATTAAGCTAAACAATAATGCGGAAATCAACATATGCCTCTACCCAAGAACCGGTGTCACAACATCCACGGACTACTAAGGGGTCGTTTGGTATGAGGTATAAGGGTGGTATAAGAATTAATACCACCTTAATACTCTGTTTGGTTAGCAAATCAGGTATAAGTTATACCGGTGTTAATTTTAACACCGGTATAACTTATACCTCACAGATGGTGGGGTAATTAGCACCGGTATAACTTATACCTTCCTCTTATAAATTATTCAATTGTCATTCTTAATACAACATACCAAACAATGAATAAACAACAATCCCAGCACAATTAATCTCAGCATAACTTATCCCATTATAACTTATACCGGTATAACTCATATTCCAACCAAACGACCCCTAAGAGCACTAAATACAACTGCTTGAAAGAAGTATAACATTGTTTGTCTCGAATACATGAAATAACAAAATAAAATATAAGATAGAAGAGACATCGGGCCTGCGGACGCCTACAAGGCTACCTCGGTGTCTCGGTGGACTGAACGCTGGCTCCCGAGCTCCTGCTGCGCACTAAATGCTACTCTAGGATCTACACACAGTACATAGTGTAGTATCAGCACAACGGACCCCATGTGCTGGTAAGTGCCTAGCCTAACCTCGGCTAAGTAGTGACGAGGCTAGACCCGACCACCACTATATATATATATATATATATATATATACAGCAAAAACTGAGATACGGAGATAACCAATCAATATGGGAGGGGGAACATACTGTGGAGAAGATAACAACTCCGAGTAAAAGTCATCAAGTAACAGAGAAAGCAATATAACTCAGACATAAATAAAGAATCAGAAATCAATAAGTGCACGGCATCACCCTTTGTTGTTTTACTCTCGTCCTCACCAAGCAATAATATAATAAAAACGTGCACGGCATCACCCTTCGTGGTTTTACTCTCTTCCCTCACCAAAGCAATTATATGATAAAAATGTGCAGGGCCTCACCTTCATGATTTTACTCTTTTTCCTCACATATAATCAATAGAATCAGCTCGGAATGGTACATCGTACGGCACGGCATCGCCCTTTGTGTTTTACACTCTTTCCTCACAATAACTAAACAATGCACGACATCACCCTTCGTGCTTAACACTCTTCCTCACCCAAACAACAATCACAAACAAAGGGGCAAGGGAATAAGCAAAATAATAATAGAAATCCAGGCAAGGGAACACAATTGAACAATTAAATCCCAGCAAGGGTACAACATCAATAATCTCAACATCCCGACAAGGGAAAATAATCAATAAAGCAACAATATCCTAGCAAGGAAACAATTCAATAACTCTTTCTCTTTCTTTCACTTTTATTTCATAACTCACTTTACCACTTGAGCCAATGCTCCAAAGGGTCCAATCATCTCATATACTTTTACAATTGTAATATAACTTGATCCAATGCTCCTCGATGTTCATAGGTCACAATTGCCTTCCACAAGCTTTTCACAACAAATAGGAATCATCACCAAGGCATGAGAGTTACAACAAAATCAAGATATTCACAATTTAACGACTCATAGTCATGCTAGACACCAATGTATAGATACTCATCATTGTGCCTATACGTCGTACTCGACAATTACCACATAGCAAATAAGACTCAAATCCTAATCCCTCAAGCTAAGGCTAGACCAAATACTTACCTCAATGCCTTGAACACAACTCAAGCCTTAATTATAGTTTTACCCCTTAATTCCACCGCCAATTCGCTCGTATCTAATCATAAATTACTAAATTACATCAATAAACGCTTAATGAATCAACCCCAATACATGAAAATGAGTTTTTCAAAGTTTTACCCAAAAAGTCAAAAATTGCCCCAGGGTCCACATGGTCAAAACCCGAGGTTCGAACCGAAACCCAATTACCCATTCCCCCACGAACTCAAATATATAATTTATTTTGAAATTGGACCTCAAATTGAGGTCCAAATCCCCAATTTTTGAAAAACCTAGGTTCTACCTAAAACACCCAATTTCTCCCATGAAAATATTTGATTTTAAGTTGAAATCATGTTAAAAGATGATAAGGATTGAAGAAAGTTGGTTAAAAATGACTTACAATTGATTTGGAGAAGAAAGGATTCTTGGAAAATCGCCTAAGTATGCTTGGGTTTGAGAAAATTTGAAAAATAGGGTTCAAAATTGGTTAAGTGTAAAATTTGCAGGTCTCTGATATAGGAAATGCGAATAGGGGTTCGCAATTGCGAACCTCGACCTTGCAGATATGGGAATTGCGAAGCATTGTTCGCATTTGCGAACCCTTTAATAATTTCGTACCTTCGCATTTGTGAGACCTTGGTCGCATTTTCGATAGTCGTATTTGCGACATAATGATTGCATTTGCGATGAAGGATCAGGTCTGGACTGTTTCGCATTTGCGAGCAAGGCTTCGCATTTGCGAGCCAGGCTTCGCAAATGCAAAGCTTGCAGGTCATTTCATACCAGCTAACTTTTAAGTTCAAAAATGCAACCCGTGGCCTATCCAAATCTCACCCGAGCCCTCGGGGCTCCAAACCAAATATACACAAAACCTCAAAAATATCCTACGGACTTATTCACGTGATCAAATCGTTAAAATAACAACATAAACATCGGATTAAACCTCAAAATCCATGAATCTTTTCAAACTTCATAAAAACATCAAATTTTCCAATTTAGGTCTGAATCACGTCAAATGGATTTCTTTTTTCACCAAATTTCACAAGAAGGACTTAGATCATATATAAGACCTGTACCGGTGCCGGAACCAAAATACGGGCCCGATACCATTATGTTCTAATCAAATTTTATTTCAAAACCTTATAAACAACTTCAGAAAATAATTTATTTCAAAAATTCATTTCTCGGGCTTGGGACCTTGGAATTCGATTCCGGGCATACGCCCAAGTCCATTATTTTCCTACGGACCCTCCGGGACCATCAAATCACATGTCCGGGTCCGTTTACCTAAAATATTAACCAAGGTCAAATTAATTTATTTTATAGTCAAAACTTATCATTTTCACACAACTTCTCATTTGAGCTTTCCGGCTACGCGCCCGGACTGTGCATGCAAATCAAGGTGAATCGGTTTCAAGGCCTCAGAGTCATAGAATTTAATTTAAAACAAGTGATGATCATTTGGGTCATCACAGACTGTCCTAGCCCCACATCAGCTACAGAGATCTAGATTTTTTTTGGTTTGGTGGGTTATTATTGTTGGTTTGTGGAGGGGTTTTCATCTGTAGCATCCCCAATGGCCAGGTTGACCGAAAAGAATGCCTCGTTCAGGTGGTCGAACGAGTGTGAGGCTAGATTTTAGAAGCTCAAGATAATTTTAACTACGACACCGGTGTGTGTATTGCCCACAGGTTCAGGGTCATATAGAGTTTATTGTGATGCATATCGTATTGGAATTGGTACAGTGTTGATGCAGAATGGCAAGGTTATTGCATATGCCTCGCAACAATTGAAGATTCGCGAAAAGAATTATCCAATTCATGATTTGGAGCTAGTAGCCATTGTTCACGCGCTGAAGATTTGGAGGCATTATTTATATGTGCGCCATGGACTTTGTTTTTAGACTCCCGCGGACTCAGAGGAAGTTCGATGCAGTATGTATTATTATTGATAGGCTGACTAAGTCAGTGCATTTTATTTCTGTGGCAGTTTCCTATTGCTCGGAGCGGTTGACTGAGATCTATATCTGAAACATTGTTCGTCTTCATGATGTGTTCTTGTGTGTCATTTCTAACCAAGGTACGCAGTTTACCTCGCAATTCTAGAGGGCAGTGCAGCATGAGCTGAGCACATGAGTCGAGTTGAGCATATCATTTCATCCTCAGACGGACGGACAGTCTGAGCATACATTTCAGATTTTGGAGGATATGCTCCGAGCCTGTGTTATTGACTTTGGAGGTTCTTGGGATCAATTCTTTCTGTTAGCGGAGTTTGCCTACAACAACAGTTATCAGTCGAGCATTCAGATTGCTCCTTATGAGGCATTATATGGTAGGTGGTGTGGATCACCAGTTGGGTGCTTTGAGCCAGGAGAGGTTTGGTTGTTGATTACAGATTTAGTTTCCGATGCCTTGGATAAGGTTAAGATCATTCAGGATAGACTTTGTACAATGCAGTCCAGGCAAAAGAGTTGTGTCGATCGTAAGGTTCGTGATGTAGCATTCACGGTCAGAGAGTGAGCGTTGCTTTGGGTGCCACCCATAAGGGCATGATGAGATTTGGGAAATAGGGAATGCTAAGACCTAGGTTCATCGGACCTTTTGAGATCCTTGATCGAGTGGGAGATGTGGCTTATAGACTTAAGTCGCTGCCAGGTTTATCAGTTATGCGCCTAGTGTTTCATGTGTCCATGCTTCGGAAATATCACGGCGATCCATCCAACATATTAGACTTCAGTATTGTCCAGTTGGACAAGGATTTGACCTACGAGGAGGAGCTAGTAGCCATTCTAAACTGGCAGGTTCGTCAGTTGAGATCAGAGAGTTACCCTTCAGTTCATGTACAGTGGAGGTCAGCCTGTTGAGGCAGCTACCGACAAACAAATTCGCCCATGACTTCCTCTCAGTATTTGTATTTGCCATACCCAGACGCCTCTGTGCTCCACCTTATCCGCTATGCTGATATTCCACTTCCGTGATCCCCTTTTCAGTTGGTATCACAGTATATTAGGAGCAGATGACTGTGTTTCAATAGATCTCGGGAGCTGATACCATGGTATCACAATATTTGGTAACAATCAGATTTGGGAAGTAACCATTACCCCCAGAATGAGGTAAATCTTCTCATTGACAATTGCAAACTGATCCTTCTTCAATAATCTGCGCTTCACTTTATTTAACTTCATATCTGATGGTTCAATTTTGTTCATTGCCTTTTTCTTCCGGCCCCTAGGCCTTTTCCGGAGATGGCGTTCTTTTCACCGCAATTTATGTTTAAATTCACTGTAACAATAGTACGAGTGTTCTATTCTTTTGTGTTTTTGTTTTTTGTTTTTGTGGTGTATCACAATTTCTCTTTCACGTAAAGATGGTCAAAACTCTCCTCAAACTGGACTTTGGCCTATCCCGTGTGTTAACAACACCAACAATAACTATCCGGTAGAATCTTACAAATGGGGTTTGGGAAGGCTACTGTGTACGCAGATCTTAGTCTTACCCTAAAGAAGTAGAGAGGTTGTTTTCGAAAGATCCTCGGCTCAAAAAACAAAAAGACAAAAAGAGGTAATATTAGTATCACCACAAAAATCACAAGAAAAATAGGAACAACATAAAATCCAGAAGATGCAAAACAAAAGCAATAGTTAGTAAATAGGTTATGTACTGAAAATTGAAATAGTAAGACACAACATTATCACTAGCTATCTTAGATAAAAATACGACCAGACTGGTCTCACAATAGTACCAACTAAGGAAATACCCAACTACCTTCTAACGTACAACCTTAATATTCCACCTTATCTTCCTATCCCGTGTGTTAACCATGTGGATAATACTTGGACCAAAAATCTTCTTTAATTGTCTATTTAGTTAAAAATGTGTTACGTTACTGTTCTGTTGTCTCAATTGGAATAATATTTTGTTATTTTCATCACAAATTGTTAGTATACTGTGATGAAATGGAATAAGAATCATCTACTTTTATCAGAATAAAAGGGTTGGAGCCATAAAAATAAAGAAAATTTTTAGAAGGAAGCAATCCCATTAAATGATCATACATAGCTCAAATCTAAATTAGTTACGCCAATAAATTCTACTATTTTCGTTTTAATTTAAAAGAGTTAGTTTGACTCGCGCATAATTTTTTTTTAAAAAGAAATTTTTTGAAATTTGTGATCTTAAAAGTTTAAAGGGTACACGCTTTATAGGGCCGTAACATTTGTATGGTTATAAAGATTTTCATCTAGTATAAAGTAGGCAAACAGAATTGTTTAAAGTTATATTATTTCCAATTGTAAAAATGTGTCGTTTTTTAAAATGGACTAATAAAAAAATACGTCATCTAAATTAAAATAGAGAGAGAAAATACCAAATGGTTGAGAAAAAAAAAATATATATTGTTTTGGTTTTTCGCAGTGTACCCACTGTATTGGTACAATTCATTTTTTTCTTTTATCCTCCCCATGCTAACTAAGGGTGTCTAACGGGTGGGCCGGCTCGAGTCAGATTGGGTAGGAAAAATTTTAAACCGTACGAGTTTGGAACAGGGCTGGTTACGGGTTAGAGGTTATCGGGCTTAACGGGTTCGGGTTCATCCGGGTAAAAGATTTAATCATAAGGTTTATGGGTACAAGGGGCCGGGCAGGGCCCGGTTAGTTTTTTTTTTTGTATTTTGTATAACTATTGTAATTTATATAAATATATAATAAATATTATAAAGAATACAATGAAGATGGAAAAAATTTGCACTTATAAATTGCAAGTGCTACATTTATTTCAAAATCCAAACTTATAAATTGAAAGGTTTAAATTTAACAAGTAAATTAACGTAAAAAGAGTAAATTCAAAGGTTTTATATTGCCTTAGACTCTATAACATTAAAAAAATAAAAAAAATAAAAATATAGCCTTTAAACCGGTCCGGGCCAGGCCGGTTAACCAGGTCTACAGTGATTTTGGTAGATCGGATTTGACTGGTCCGGTTAACCAGTAGGATTTTAGTAAACGGACCAACCCCCCTTACCCATTTAACCCAGCCCCACCTGGACCCCTTATACCGGTCCGGGCCGGCTTCTCTTTTAACTAGTCTGGCCCGGTCTGGAAACGGGCTGATCCGGCCCGTTAGACACCCATAATGCTAACTACTACACAGATACTATTTTAGTTTTCTTTGCTTATTCTTTTACTGGTACCTTGGGTCAGTTATTCAGGGGACCGGAGAGATCGACGAGGATGTCACACACCGTATAGGGGTGGGGTGGATGAAGTGGAGGTTAGCAACGGGAGTCCTGTGTGACAAGAAAGTGCCTCCGTCACTAAAAGGTAAGTTTTATAGAGCAGTGGTTAGGCCTGCCATGTTGTATGGGACCGAGTGTTGGTCGTTTAAGAACTCACACATCCAGAAGATGAAAGTGGCAGAGATGAGGATGTTGAGGTGGATGTGCGAGCATACAAGGATGGATAAAATTAGGAATGGAGATATTCAAGAGAAGGTAGGCATGGCCCCCATAGAGGACAAGATGCGAGAAGCAAGACTCAGATGGTTCGAGCACATTCAGATGAGGAGCACTGATGCACCGGTGAGAAGGTGTGAGCGACTGGCTGTGGTGGAAATGATGAGAGGTAGAGGGAGACCTAAGAAGTGTTGGAGAGAGGTGATCAGACAGGACATGGCGTGTCTTAGAATTTCTGAGGACATAGCCCTTGACAGGGGACTGTGGAGGTCGAGCATTAAGGTTGTAGGTTAGGGGTAGGTGTGGATATTTCTCCAGCGCACTAGAGTGAGACTAGCCAGTTAGGAGTTAATCTTAGGATGTTACTGATCAGTTACTGATGCATGGATTTATATATTGGATATCAGTTTACCGTCCACCCTTTTCGTATTTACTATATTTCTTATATTACTGTTATTCTGTTATTTTAAGTTATGTATGTATTTTATGTTATTTTAGTATGAGTCTATTGATAATACTAATATATCGTCTCTTGTTACTGTCTTGAGCCGAGGTTCTCCTCGAAACAGCCTCCATGCCCCTTAGAGTAGGGGTAAGGTCTGCGTACATATTACCCTTCCCATACCCCACTTGTGGGATTATACTAGGTTGTTGTTGTTGTTGTTGCTGCTTATTCTTTTACTGATTTGCTAATATTTTGAGTGAATCTGCACATGTTGAAACCTATATATGAAAATGAGAAGTTTTATTTTGTGTCTCACACAACTGACACTAGTTGTATAAGGCTCTTTTTTGTCTCATACAACTAGTATCACTTGTATGAGGCACAAAATAAAATTTTCCTATGACAACGCCACCTCACAACTAATTCATGGTTGATTCCTTAGCATGACGTGGGTGTTAATTCATTAATTTTTTTTTACAGAAAATGGATATATGTGTCCCTTTACTATCAAAAATTAGTTATAAGTATGCTCTGTTATACTATTTGAAGGTTTTTGCCCTGCCGTTACGCAATTAAATATAATTCCCCTCCATCTAACGAACCTATTCCGATATACACGTTCCATCATTTTAACCACCTAACTATGTTTCCTCTTAGATCCAAATCCATCTGATCCAGACCTGAACCCGAATAACACCCCAGAAACCCCTCTCCTATCCTAGTATTCTTCGTCCCCCTCCTCTCTGTTCCTTTTACCTTTTTTTTCTTTCTTTGTTCTTATATTTTCACCTTAATTTAATTTTTGTCAACACTTAAAGTACCAATGGACCTAATAGCTGGAAAACCCACTTTATCATACATATAAATTATTCCAAAATTTTACATACATCAAAGGTAATATGTCTTGGAGTTTAGAATTCCAATGTCTTAGGCCATTTTGATTTGATATATTCAAATATTTGCCCAGAAGTTCATTGAATGTTAAAGTCGGTGCGAATTGAAGAGCAAATAAAGGAGCCTTTGTCTTGGTGTTATTTTTTTCTTCACCTGCAATGCTCTAATTTTTTCTCCTGCCTATACTTCTTTATGATTTGTGTCATGACCCAAAATCAACTGTCGTGATGGTGCCTATCGTGGAACTAGGCCAGTCTCAACTGAACAAATCCAACACAAAAATAGTAAGTTTGAAAACATTAATGGAAGCATTGAACATTTAAAGAAAATTATTTGAAACATAAGAAATCTCAATATATGATACAATCCATCCTAAAACTAGGGTGCCACTGAGTATATGGGCGTCTACTTGGAATACAATCCACTATAATGTCTAAAGAAACTAACTGAAAAATACATAAAATGATAAAGAACGAGAGTCAAGGCCTGCAAACGTTGTACAACTACCTTGGTAGTCTCAAAACTTTGGGGCCTCAATCAGCAACAACTACCGTGAACAGAGTCGCCTGGATCTGCATGAGGTGTAGGGAGTACTGTGAGTACACTAACTTACTAAGTAACAAGTCCAAACTTTGGACTGAAAGGTAGTGACGAACTCAACCTCAACAGGTACAACAGAAATAAATGTACAAGAACATAGGCATGCTTTGAAGTCAAATATACAACTCAAAGCAGTAAAGTAAATACATATTTGAACAATGTAAGGTATGAAACTCAACTATCTCTATGTGCCAATGCACAGACTGTATGAAATACACCATGTGCTCCCACTCTCATGTGTTCAATCACTCGGTACTGTATATGGCCATCCGGCCTAGAAAAATTCATCCTGTAACAAATACAACACTGACTGTCATTCACCCAGTATAGAGAAAAATGGCAGCCCAACACTGTGGAGAAATCCATCTCTAGGTATCAAGTACTTCAGACAAATCAATATCCAGAGATATCCACCCCTCAATAACATCATCCATGCTCACTAGGGGTGTGTTCCAGACTCCAGAGAGGCTCCTACAACTCAAGAGCTACTACAATAATCAATATAACCGCTGCGGCGTGCAGCCTGATCCCATAACTGTCACTCACAACTAGGCTCTCGGCCTTACTCAGTCATCAATCTCTCTAGTTTCCCCCACGTGCTCACAATGTTATGATAACAAACACGGAACAATGATGCGAAGAGTCAATAACTAACTGAGATTGAGATATGATATAAAAGTGCATGAACATGACCGAGTACAAAATATTAATGAAAATAATGAGATGACAGCAAGAATCAACCACTAAGGGTCCCAACAATACTAGCTTAAACCCTAAACATGATATCTAGCATGACTCACAGCTCAATTACGTTATCACATGATGAAAATATGGATATCAACAGGATAGAATCAATAAACGGTGCCATGGAATCATCTATGACACAATTCTCGCGGTGCATGCCCGCACGCCCGTCACTTGGCATGTACTTCACCACAATACCAATCACATAACACATAATTTTGGGGTTTCAAACCCTCTGAACCAAGTTTGGAAGTGTTACTTACCTCAAACCAAGCAAAATCCTACTCCAAAATGCCTATGCCTCTCAAATCGGCCTCAAAATGTCCCGAATCTAGCCACAAGAAATACAATACAATTGATATAGGCTAAAGGAATCAATTCCACAAGAAAAATACCAAATTATAGCCAAAAATCTAAAAATGGCTTAAACCTGGCCCCTGGGCCCACGTTTCAAAATCTGACAAAATTCATATAATGCGAAAGCCCATTCGTTCACGAGTCTAACCATACCAAATTTACTCAATTCAGATAACAAAATCTCATTCAAAACCTCAAAATTCCATCTCAAGGGCACTTTCTCTTTTTCCTCAATTTTCACTCCAAATCACAAATTAGATGATAAAATCAAAGATATTATGATGGGATTTAACCAAAACCAAGCAATAAACTCGTATCCTTATCACCTCCATAAAAACCCCTTCAAGAATCACCCAAATCCGTGATCTCTAGCTCAAAATATGAACAATGAGCTCAAATTCTCAATTTTGAATTTAACATTATTTGCTCATATTTTGTTCTTCCTGAACGTGACCATCCTCTCGCATGCGTGTAGACCAACTTGATAGCTTTTCCACTTTACTCTTCGCGAACATGATGCTTTACCAGCTCAATCCTTCATGAACGCGACCATCGCCTCACAAACGTGTAGAATAAAAGGTTGGGGGTCCCCAGCTACCGTTCTCCCCTTCGCGAATGCGACCCTACTCCCGCGTTTGCGATGCACATGCAAACCATACCTTCGTGTTTGCATCTTCCCCTTCACGAACACAGAGAACAAGTCGTCATCATCCCTTTCGCGAATGTATAAGAGTAAACAAGAAAAATTTAGCAGTAGATATTAGCAGTCTCACCAAGGCCAAAAACGATTCATTAAGCACCCGAGGCCCCAGGACCTCAATCAAACATACGAATGTGTCCCATAACATCATATGAACTTAGTTGAACCTTCGAATCACTCAGAACAACATCAAAACACCAATTTACACCTGGATTCAAGCCTAAAGAACTTCCAAACTTAAAAATTCCACAAACGATGCCCAAACCCACAAATGCAAATCCGAATGACCTCAAATTTTGCACGTAAGTCAAAAATGACACCACGAACGTAATCCAACTTCCAAAAACCAATCTGACCTTGATATTAAAATTTTCCACTACCGGCCTAAATCGTCAAAATCGCAAAAATTCTAACTTTTGCTAATTCAAGCCTAATTCTACCACGGACCTCCAAACCACATTCCTTACACGCTCCTAAGTCCAAAATCATCTAACAGATCTAATGGAACTATCAAAATTCAAATCCGAGGCATTTATATGTAAGTCAACATCCGGTCAACTTTTTCAACTAACCTGATATATTGTAATATAGCTTTAGAACACAAAAGAAGTAGGAAATGGGTGAATGGGGCTATAAATCTTGAAACGACCGGTCGGGTCGTTACATCCTCCTATTTTTTACCAAATGTTCGTCCTCGAACGGGTCTAAAAACATACCTGGAGCCTCAAATAGGTGTGGGTATCTGCTGTATATCTCTACTCAATCTCCCAAGTAACCTCTTCCACAGGATGGCCTCTCCATTGCACCTTTACTAAATCTATATCCTTTGACCTCAACATTCAAACCTGACACCCTAAAATAGCCACCGGCTCCACATCATAAGTCAAATCACCATCCTACTGAACCGTGCTGAAACCGAAAATATGAGTTGGATTGGCAGTATACTTCCTACGCCACCTCCCAAATCCTCCGTACCACCTCAAATGACCCGATAAATCAAGGGCTCAACTTTCCCTTCTTCCCAAATATCATAACACCCTTCATAGGTGAAACCTTCACCGAGACCTTCACTTCAACCATGTAAGACACATCACAGACCTTTTTGCAGCATAACTCTTTTGTCTCGTATGTACCATGCAAAGCCGCTCCTGGATCAATTTCACCTTGTCCAATGCATCCTTAACCAAGTTTGTACCCAAGAGACTAGCCTCACATGGCTAAAACCAACCTAATGGAGATCTACATCGCCTCCCATATAAAGCCTCATACGGAGCCATCTGAATACCCGACCGATAACCGTTGTTGTAAGAAAACTCCACGAGTGGCATAAACTGGTCCCATTAACCCTCAAAATCAATGACACAAGCGCGTAGCATGTCCTCCAATATCTTAATAGTGCACTCGGACAGTGTGCCTGTCTGAGGGTGAAATATTATGCTCAACTCAATATGAATGCCCAACTCTCGCTGCTCAGCCCTCCAAAACTATGTGTCTGTATCTGAAATAATAGAAACTAGCACCCCATGAAGGCGAAAAATCTCTTTGATGTAAATCTCAGCCAATCGCTCTGAAGAATAGGTAGTACTTACAGGAGTGAAGTGCACGGACTTGGTCAGCCAATCCACAATCACCCAAATAATATTGAACTTCCTCGAAGTCTGTGGGAGCCCAACTACAAAATCCATGGTGATCCACTTCCACTTCAACTTTGGAATCTCTATCTTCTAAAGCAAGCCACTCGGTCTCTGATATTCATATTTCGCCTGCTGATAGTTGAGACACCGAGCTACAAACCCAACTATATATTTCTTCATCCTCCTCCACCAATACTGTTGTCTCAAATCTTGATACATCTTTGCGGCACCCGGATGGATGGAATACCATGAACTGTGGGGATCCTCAAGAATCAACTTTTATAATCCATCCACATTAGGAACACCTATCCGACCATACATCCTCAATACCCAATTATCACCAATAGTCACATCTCTGGTATCACCGTGCTGAACCCTGTCCTTGAGGACCAACAAATTAGGATCATCATACGGGTGCTCTCTGATGCGATCGAATAAGGAAGACCAAGAAACCACAAGAGCTAGAACCCTACTAGGCTCTAAAACATCCAATCTCACGAGCTGGTTTACCAAAGCCCGAACATCAACCGCAAGACGTCTCTCACCAACTAGAAGGAACGCAAGACTACCCATATTTACTGCCTTTCTACTCAAGGCATCGACCACCACATGCCTTTCTCAGATGGTACAAAATGGTAATGTCATAGTACTTTAGCAGCTCTAACCATCTCCCCTGCCCTCAAATTGATATCATTCTGCTTTAACCAGTATTGGAGGCTACGATAATCAGTAAATACCTTACAAACCACACTATAGATATAGTTCCTCCATATCTTCAACGCGCGAACAATGGCAGCACACTCCAAATCATGAACATGGTAGTTCTTCTCATCGGGCTTCAACTGCGTAAAGCATAAGCAATCACTCTACCCTCCTACTTCAAAAACACCCAATGCCGATCTGAGAAGCATCACAATATACGGTATAAGAACTAAAAGCTGATGGCAGAACTAACACTAGAGCTGTGGTCAAGGAAGTCTTGATCTTCTGAAAGCTCGCATCACACTCATCCGACCAACTAAAAGGAGCACCCTTTTGAGTCAATTTGGTTAAGGTCGATGCAATAGACGAGAAACTATGGAACCGATGGTAATAATAGCCAAACTAAGAAACCTCTAATTCTTTGTAGTTGAGGACGGTCTGGGACAACTCTAAACCACCTCTATCTTCTTCGGAGCAACCTGAATACCCTCACTGGACACCATCCGTCCCAAAAACGCCACTGAAATGAGCACGAACTCATACTTGGAGAACTTGGCATAAAGGTTCTCCTCCTTTAGTCATTGCAATACAACCCTCAAATGTTGGGTGTGCTCCTACTGGGTACGAGAGTACACCAGGATATCATCAATGAACATAATAACAAACGAGTCAAGATAAGGCTGAAACACGTTGCTCGTCAAATGCATGAATGTTGCTGGGGCATTGGTCATCCCAAAAAATATCATGAGGAACTCATAATGACCATAACAGGTCCTGAATATTATCTAAGGAATGTTCGAGTCCCAAATCTTCAATAGTGATACCCTGATCTTAAGTAAATGTTGGAGAACACCCTCGCTCCCTGTAGATGGTGAAATAAATTATCAATATGAAGCAAAGGATACTTGTTCTTGAGTGTGACTTTTTTCAATTGCCTGTAATCAATACGCAATCTCATAGTGTCATCCTTCTTCTTCACAAATAGAACCAGTGTAGCCCAACCTGACACACTAGGCTGAATAAACTCCTTATCAATGAGTTCCTAAAGCTCCCCCTTCAATTCCTTTAACTCTGTCAATGACATACGATACGGTGCAATAGAAATGTTCTAAGTATCCAACACCAAATCAATACCATAGTCAATATCCCTATCCGGCAGTATGCCTAGCAAGTCTGCAGGAAACACATCCAGAAAATCTTGCAGCAGCAGAACTGAATCAATAGTAGGAGTCCATGTACTGACATCCCTCACAAAGGCCAAATAAGAAAGACAACCCTTCCCAACCATTCATTGGGACTTCAAGAATAAAATCAGCTAGTGGGAATATAATCCAATGAACCTCGCCACTCAATCCGTGGTAACCCCAGCATAGATAATGTCACTGCCTTAGCGTGATAGTCCAAAATAGAATGACACAGAGACAACCAATACATGCCAAATATCACACCAAAGTCAACCATACTAAGCAGCAATAGATCAAATCCAATCTCTAATTCCGCAATAGTCACTACACACGATTGGTATACACGGTCCACAATAATGGTATCGTCCAGCCGTATAGATACATGAACACATAAAACTAGGGAGTCACAAGGAATGTGTAGATAATGAGCAAAATATGACAAATCATATGAATAGGTAGAACCGGGGCCAAATAGTACAGAAGCATCTCGATGGAATAAGGGATAATTCCTATGATCACTGTCTCTGATGCAATAGAATCTAGTTTGGTAGGGAGTGCATAAAAATGGGCCTGCATGTCACCTGATCGGCCTCCCCATCTAGGGTGACCCCTATCTAGGTTACCTCCACCCTGAGCTGGCTGGGCGGGTGGTGAATTAATTGGTGCTGAAGTCGAAGGCTAACTCCTCTGCAGAGATGAACCACCCGTAAGGAAGGGACATTACCTCTTGATATGACCCAAATCTTTATGCTCAAAGAAACATCTACCAGCCACTAGGGACTAAAGGGAGCCCCAAGCACTACGATATCTGCTAAAAGGCCTTAACATAGATGAACCCTGAGATGATAGTGCATGAGACGATTTCTGAGTTGGAAGGGCACTGAGAGATAAGTGGCCCTACTAAGAACTATGAGAACCTTGGCCAGACGATGCACCACGGTGAACTGGCCGGGCCGTCAGAGCATGCCTATAAGGACGACCTCTACCATGGTGAAACTGAATCCTAGAAGGAACACCACCAAAGTTACACGAACCACGAGACCTCTTGGCCTCCCTATCCATACGATCCTAACTACATACCAACTCTATCTCCCAAGCAATGTCACCAACCTCATCAAAGGTAGCACTAGACACCCTCTCTCTGGTCATAAGCACTCATAACTGAAATGTGAGGACATCAATGAACCTCCATATCCTCTCCCTATCTATGGGAACAAACCAAACAGTATGATGAGCTAACTAAGATAATCTCATCTCGTACTCTTTCATAGTTTTGTAATCTTGGCACAACCTATCGAACTGCCTACGCAACTTTTCTATGCGAGACTGTAGCATATACTTCTCTAGGAAGAGAACGGAGAACTGATGACATGTAAGTGGAGCTGCACCAACCGGCCTACGCCTCTCATACGCCTCCTACTAGGTAAAGGCAATCTAGTAAACTGAAAAAGTAGTGAACGAGACCCTAGTGCTCTCCAAAATACCTGTTGTACGCAGATTCCTCTAACGCTTGTCTAAGACACCCTAGGCATCCTCTCCCTATGCACCGCTGAAAGTCGGAGGCTGGAGCCTCCCAAACCTCTCCAATCCATGTTGCTCATCATCAGGCATGACCTGAACCATATAGTCATTAGCAAGGGCAACAATCGGGCAAGTAGTGCGCCCAGTGTCTGAAGTTTATGTACCACCTACTCTGGTGTGCGTACGGCGGGAGTCTAAGTACCTCCCCCAGCCTGGGAAGTGGCTACTGCAATAGAAAAATAGACCACCTAAGAAAGACTAGTGCACACGGTAAGAATCTGAGCTAAGGTCTTCTGAAGACCTGGATCACGAAGGGCACAACAGGTGCCTGAGCTGGTCTTGCTGGTGCATCCACAATTGGGAGCTGATCCTAAACTGGCGCAACTGGTGGATCTGCATGTGCTTCTCTAGGTGTTGTGCGAGCTAAACCTCTGTCCCTACGCATGTATAACAAAAATAAATGTGCAAAAATGTAGGCATGTTTTCAAGTCAAATAGACAGCTCAAAGCAGTAAAGTAACTACATATCTGAACAGACTAAGGTGTAGAACTCAGCTATATCTACATGCCAATGAACAATCTGTAAGAAATGCACCAATTGCTCCCACTCTCAACTATTCAACCACTCGGTACTGCATATGGTCATGCGGCCCAGGAAAATCCATTCTAGAACATATACAAAACTGACTGTCGCCTGGTACCGAGAAAAAATGGCAGCCCAACCATGTGGAGAAATCCATCTCCAGGGATCAAGTACTTAGGACAAATCCATGTGAAAGGAAATTCATCCCTCAATAATATTATCCGCACTCACTAGGGGTGTGTTACAAACTCTAGAGGGGCTCCTACAGCACATGCACTATCATAATTATTATTATAATTGCTGCGGCGTGCAGCTCAATCCCATAACCGTCACTCATAACCAGTCTCTCTGCCTCATCAATTATCAATCTCTCCAGTCTCACCCACGGGCTCACAATGTCATGATAACAAACCTGAAACAATGATGTGATGAGTCAATAACTAATTGAGAATGAGATATGATATAAAAAATACATAAACATGACTAATAAAGAATATTAATGAAAATAATGAGATGACAACAAGAATCGACCACTAATGGTCCCAACAATACCAGCATAAAGCCTAAACATGATATGTAGCATGATGCACAACTCAATTACATTATCACATCGTGAAAGCATGGATATCAACAAGATAGAATCACTAAATGGTGTCATGGAATCGCCTAGGTCACAATTCTTGCGATGCACGCCCTCACGCCCATCACTTGATATGTACTTCACCTCAATACCAATCACATAACAGATAATTGAGGGTTTCGAACCCTCAGAACCAACTTTAGAAGTGTTACATACCTCAAACCAAGCAAAATCCTACTCCAAAATGCCTTTGCCTTTCAAAGCGGCCTCCAAACGTCATGAATCTAGCCACAAGCAACACAATATGATCAATATAGTATAAAGTAATCAATTCCACACAAAAAAAATACCAAATTGTATCCAAATATCTGAAATTTGCTCAAACCCGGCCCCTGGGCCCATGTCTCGAAAAGCGACAGAAGTCGCAAAACTCAAAAGTCCATTAACTCACGAGTCTAACCATAGAAAAATTCTTAAATCCGACAACAAAATCCCAATAAAAAACCCAAAGTTCCATCTCAGAAACACTTCCACTTTTTCCCTAATTTTTCACGCCAAATCAAAAATTAGATGATAAAATGTTTCATCTTGCATTTTTCGTATGTTAAAATTTCGTCTTACGTCAATTGGCGTAGACTCGGGGGATGAGATTACCTTGATGTTAGCATATTTATGCTAATATTACCAAGCAATAAGTGTCGTGAAGGAAAGGGTACACGAATAAAAGAAAATGAGTTTCGTTGAAGGTTGTCAAGTTAGGATAAACTATGCATCGAGTAATAATACTCAACACTTATGGACTAGTACCATGCAAGGTACCAAATGATCAGGGTAGTATGATGTATCAAGTATATTTAAAATAAGTAAAATTTTAAGTAATTTGGGATAATTTTTAATTATGCGGGTAATTTAATAATTATCGAATTACGAAACATTACCTAATTACCTAATAAGTGGATAAAGATTAAATATCCACGTGGCAGTTAGCCATGTTAATATCCATTCATTGCTAAGTTGTCATCAAATAACAATATCTTTCATTTCCATGAAATTGCCTAACCAAACGTCTTTCAACCAAACTAAACCAAATCATTAATCCTTAATTCCTTCAACCCACCATTCTCCGAAAATACTCCAAACATCAGATGTTATGCATTAAGCAGCGTGATTATCATAAAGCAGCATAAATCTTCAATAGTCGAACGAAGATTTTTAGTGTTTTAGCAACGGAAAAATTTTGCGGTTATAAAAAAGTACGGTATAACTTTTTTCAAGAATATCATACGAATTTTCTCTACTCTAAATATGTTAAGGCTAAACCATTCTTTTATTTTGGCTTGATCTCACAATATTACACACATTTAATAACTGGGCATAAAAAAAATTTATATCCTGAAATTTACGTATATTTTTCCTATCTTGTAAGTAAAATGTGCTTACAGTAATTACAATCTCCACCTAGAACTGAAAGGTGAAATGATGATCACTTATAGGGTACTACATGCTATATGAGTACGTGACAGCCTTTACATATTGATAAAGATTCCTATAATAGTCAAAATAACTTGTTGTAAACCAAAAGAATAAACGAACAAAGATTTTGAAAGTATGTGCCATGAGATTAAGTATTTTCTTTATCCGGTCAAGAGAGCAGAGAATATATATATATATATATATATATATATATATATATATATATATATATATATATATATATATATCTGCTCTGCTGTAGTAGCCTCACTCATAGGCGCTCAGCCATATATATATATATATATATATAGGGAATATTGTCAGTATCAATAGGTGAGCATATCTTTAGATTATCATTGACCCTCCAGCTATTTTCAGTTATTATATTATCAGTTCAGTTTCAACTTTCAGTATATAGCCTTACATACTCGGTACATTATTTCGTACTGACATCCCTTTTATAAGGAGCTGCATTTCATGCGTGCAGGTTCAGACAAACAGGTGGGTAGACTTCCGCAGAAGGTGTTTGCCCGAGTATGCCGACGGATACTTTCCAAGAACGAACGCAACATCTAGGGCTAGGTGAGTGGACGGCCTATTAGAATGGTTAGCTTTGATATGGCTGCGGGCACTAGAGTGGAACTGCTCCCGCCGGGATGGCTATTGCTTGCCGGTTTACCTGTAAATGAGCAATAAAAGCATATATTGTGCCATGATGTAAATTCTCGTTGGACCATGAATGTTATCTTTGAACGGTTAGGATGACGTTTTTAGACCATGATGTCCTGGTCCATGAAGTGTATAATAAAGGATTCACTGGCCATGAGATGATATTCTCGGGCTATGAGGATGGTGCCTCCGAACCATGATGTATTTGAATAATGATATGCAAAAGATTGAAAGAAATCCTTGGGCCATGACATGGTGTTATCGGGCTATAAAGATGGTGCCCCCAAAATATGACGCCTTTGGATGGGTTGGCAATATTTCAACCCATGATGGATGCAGTAGCATGTGACGATCTTTCAGCCATGCAAATTGGTAATCTTTCAGTTGTGCAATGTGGCGATCTTTCAGTCTTGCAATATGGCGATATTTCAGCCCATGAATGATGCAATAGCATGTGGTGATCTTTCAGCCGTGCAAATTGGCGATCCTTCAGTCGTGCAATGTGGCGATCTTTCAGCCGTGTAATGTGGCAATCTTTCAGCCGTGCAATGTGGTGATCTTTTAGCCGTGCAGTGTAGTGATCTTTCAGCCATGTAATGCGATGTGTGGCGATCTTTCAGCCGTGCAATGTGGCGATCTTTCAGCCGTGCAATGTGAAAATCTTTTAGCCATGCAATGTGGCGATCTTTCAGCCGTACAATGTAGATGGAAACATCATTTAGTCTCGGAAGGTAGAATAGTAGCCTTATGCAATGTAGATGCAATAGTGGTAGAGCTTAACCTCGGAAGATAGAATAGTAGCCTTATGCAATGCAGATGCAAATAGAGGTAGAGTTTAACCTCGGAAGGTAGAATGGTAGCCTTATGTAATGCAGATGCAGATGGAGACAGCGTTCAGACTCGGATGACAGAATGGTAGCCTTATGCAGATTGGAAGGCAGATGCAGATAGAGACAGTGTTTAGTTTCAGAAGGCAGAATGGTAGCCTTATGCAAGAATGCATATGGAGATAGAGCTTAACTTCGGAAGGCAGAATATTATCCTTATGTAAGTTGGAAGGCAGAATGGTAGCTTTATGAAAGTTGGAAGGCAGAATGGTAGGCTTATGCATTGCAGATGCAGTTAGAGGTAGAGCTTAACCTCGGAAGGCAAAATAGTAGCCTTATGCAAGTTGGAAGGCAGAATGGTAGCCTTATGCAATGCAGATGCAAATGGAGGTAGAGTTTAAACTCAAAAGGTAGAATGGTTGCCTTATGCAAGTTGGAAGGCAGAATGGTAGCTTTATGAAAGTTGGAAGGCAGGATGGTAGGCTTATGCATTGCAGATGCAGTTAGAGGTAGAGCTTAACCTCGGAAGGCAAAATAGTAGCCTTATGCAAGTTGGAAGGCAGAATGGTAGCTTTATGAAAGTTGGAAGGCAGGATGGTAGGCTTATGCATTGCAGATGCAGTTAGAGGTAGAGCTTAACCTCGGAAGGCAAAATAGTAGCCTTATGCAAGTTGGAAGGCAGAATGGTAGCTTTATGAAAGTTGGAAGGCAGGATGGTAGGCTTATGCATTGCAGATGCAGTTAGAGGTAGAGCTTAACCTCGGAAGGCAAAATAGTAGCCTTATGCAAGTTGGAAGGCAGAATGGTAGCTTTATGAAAGTTGGAAGGCAGGATGGTAGGCTTATGCATTGCAGATGCAGTTAGAGGTAGAGCTTAACCTCGGAAGGCAAAATAGTAGCCTTATGCAAGTTGGAAGGCAGAATGGTAGCTTTATGAAAGTTGGAAGGCAGGATGGTAGGCTTATGCATTGCAGATGCAGTTAGAGGTAGAGCTTAACCTCGGAAGGCAAAATAGTAGCCTTATGCAAGTTGGAAGGCAGAATGGTAGCTTTATGAAAGTTGGAAGGCAGGATGGTAGGCTTATGCATTGCAGATGCAGTTAGAGGTAGAGCTTAACCTCGGAAGGCAAAATAGTAGCCTTATGCAAGTTGGAAGGCAGAATGGTAGCTTTATGAAAGTTGGAAGGCAGGATGGTAGGCTTATGCATTGCAGATGCAGTTAGAGGTAGAGCTTAACCTCGGAAGGCAAAATAGTAGCCTTATGCAAGTTGGAAGGCAGAATGGTAGCTTTATGAAAGTTGGAAGGCAGGATGGTAGGCTTATGCATTGCAGATGCAGTTAGAGGTAGAGCTTAACCTCGGAAGGCAAAATAGTAGCCTTATGCAAGTTGGAAGGCAGAATGGTAGCCTTATGCAATGCAGATGCAAATGGAGGTAGAGTTTAAACTCAAAAGGTAGAATGGTCGCCTTATGCAAGTTGGAAGGCAGAATGGTAGCCTTATGCAAGAAATTAAATAGCAAATGACAGTAGAGTTTTCTTAGCTGATAGCAAATTACGACGTGGTGATTACTGGGAGCATTGTGACATATGGAACGTTACGAGTGCGTGGTGATAGCAAATTTTGGTGAGTGAATGGTTCGGAGAGTCGTATTCTTGAACAATGTTTGTTCTATGGGCGTACAATATGTTTAATGATTTTGTAATCCCAATGGGAGCATCCAAAAAAAATCGTGAGTTTTGCAAGGGGGAAGTTTAGTTCGTAGTCTCGCTGGCTTTGCTTGACCCATTCTGCTTTGATCTGATGATACCGTCTGCATCATTGGGGTAGCGTTGCTAAAAATAGCAGTTTCGATAATAAACATGCATGATTTTGTAAAAGTATGACATAGGTGTATAATTAAAATAGTTTTTAGATGAACCGACGACTGTGACAAGGTTTGGGACATTACAACCTTTCTCGCTACAGAATTTTGAGGGTCCTCCTCAAAATTCTGCCCCAGTTTGATGGGTTCATATTTCTGATTGTTGCTCGTGTGGCAATCGACTGAAATTACTTTAGAATTTTGAGTGTCCTCCTCAAAATTCTGCCCCAGTTTCCAATTTGGGGGGGGGGGGCAAAAATTTTATTGAATTGTGACCGAACCCATAGGGCTGCCTAAGTATCCCCTCTTAAACAGGAATCAGGTCAGGTGTAGTTCAATATACATCATGTAAGGAAAGCATAAAGATTACACATAGTAACGCTTCATTGCATCTGAATTGATCGGCTTTGGCCAAATTTCTCCATCCATTTCTGCAAGTATGAGGGATCCTCCTGTCAACACCCAGTGAACTATGTATGGACGCTGCCAGTTGAGAGAGAATTTCCCTTTGGCTTCATCTTGATGTGGAAAACTTTTCTTTAACACCAACTGCGCCGGTGTGAACTATCTTGGCTTGACTCTTTTGTTGAAGGCTCTGGACATTCCTTTCTAATAGAGTTGACCAAGACAGACCACATTCATTCTCTTTCCGTCTATAGGGGCTAATTGCTCGCAACAACTCTTCACCCATTCTGCGTTGTTGAGCTCAACTTCCTGTATGATCCTTAGGGAAGGAATTTGTACTTTGGCGGGAATGACGGCTTCTGTACCATAAACCAATATATAGGGGGTTGCCCCGGTTGATATGCGGACTGTGGTGCAATATCCCAATAGATCAAATGATAACTTCTCGTGCCACTATTTATGCTTCTCTATTATTTTCTCAATAGCTTCTTGATATTCTTTTTAGCGGCTTCTATGGCTCCATTCATTTGGGGCCTGTTGGTTGTGAAATTCTTGTGTCTGATATTGAAGGTTTCACACATAGTTTTCATCAAATCGTTGTTGAAATTAGAGCCATTATCAGTAATGATTGACTCTGGAATACCGAATCGTCAAACAATGCGGTCACAAACAAAAACTGCCATGAGTTTCTTAGTTACTGCCTTGTAAGATGCTGCTTCAACACACTTGATGAAATAGTCGATTACTACTAGGATAAACCTATGTCCATTGGAAGTGGCAGGCTCAATTAGTCCAATAACGTCCATTCCACAGGCGATGAATGGCCACGATGAGCTGGTTGTGTTGAGCTTGCTTGGAGGTACATTTATCATTTATGCATGTATCTGACAGCGATGGTATTTTTAGACATACTATATGTAGTTTGTTTCCATAGCCATCCAAAAGTAACCAACCCGGAGTATCTTCTTTGCTAAGAAAAAATCGATCATATGCGTACCACAAGTTCCAATATGAATTTCCTCTATCAGCTTGGATGCTTCCTTTACGTCAACACATCTTTATAATCCCAAATAGAATTCCTCCGCTATGAAAGATGTTGTTGAACAATCTCCGATGTGTGCATTTCTCAGAATGATTGTCAAGATCCGGGTACTCTCCTTTTGCCAAATATTCCTCGATATCATGAAACCAAGGCTTTTCGTCTGTTTCCTCTTCAACATGGGCAGAGTAAGCTGGCTAATTATAAATTTTCACCTGAATGGGATCAATGAAATTCTTGTCGGGATGTTGTATCATGGATGATAGGGTAGCCAATGTATCGGCGAATTTATTCTGGACCCTGGGAACATGTTGGAATTCCGTCTCTGTGAACCTCTTTCTCAATTCCAGTACATAATACAGATATAGGAGTATCTTGGAGTTCTTGGTAGCCCATTCTTCTCTTACCTAATGCATAAGTAAATCTAAATCTCCAATCACTAGCAGCTCTTGCACGTTCATGTCAATAGCCATTTTGAATCCTAAGATGCAGGCTTCATATTCGGCTATATTGTTGGTGCAGGGGAACCTTGAGTTTGGCAGATACTGGATATTGCTGACCTGTAATGACCCGATCGGTCATTTTGAGCTCTAGCACGTCGTTCAGTAGTTGGAAGTCATGAACAACTTCATTTCAGGTATATTGACTTGTGCGTATGGTCAGAGTTGAATTTCGGGAAATTCAGAGTCAAATTGGAAAGATAATTTTCATTGCGGCAGCCTTAAAT